>CM029113.1:860802-1008302 GCA_016859345.1 Istiophorus platypterus | reverse complement strand
GGGCAAACCGGGGAAACTAGCAAATATTCCCATTTGAGAAGGTTCTTCCTGTGAGTATTTGGTAGTTTTTCTTGCAGACAAAGGCTTAAACAAGTAATCGATTACTGAAATAGCTGACTACCGATTTTCTGCTAGCCGACCAACGGGGACTTACTTTCTGCTCCCGAGCACCGGCTGGTTCCTGGGTATGTGCGGGAATCATGAAACTGACAGGTACAGCGCGTTGAATGGGACTATCCCACTTAGACCGGCCTGTGTTCACACTGTACAGACGACTGACTTGGGTTCATTTTCTAATGCGCCTTCGCTTTGGTTTTGTAGCGACTGGCAGCGTTAGCGTTGCTGCTTGTCCGCCCTAACACAGTGACATCCTGCGGCTGTTTTCACCGTGGCTGAGCTTCCGCCTGCGGACGGCGTGGACGGCGTGGACGGCGTGGACATACCTGTCTGTGCCCCGGCTGTGGGACAGCCACGTCTGAGCGGAGCTGGAGGACCGACGGAGCTCCAAACTCCCCGACTCTGATGGCTCTCATCAGCCTGCAGCCCGACATGGCTCTGGACTTCAGGCCGGCGGCTCGGACGCTTCCGGTCCACGCCCCGCGGACTCGGTCCGTCCGGACTCCGCCGTCCGGCTATGAACGCGCCAGCGTCGCCGCCTGGACCGGGGCTGCTGAGCAGCTGAGAAGCGGACGACAGTAGTCTCTGAACCAGGCTACAAAAGGCATTCAATGTTCAGCAGTAAATATCTGAAAATACCACACTATTTAGGGGCTGTTCCAGCGATCTACACAGAGACTCAAAAAACAACAGCAACGACAACAACAACAATAACAACAACAACAGCAACACAAACAAATGAATAAGCAGCAGGCGCCACGGTAACCGCACATTTAAAAAGTGGGCTCAGCTTGTGGATCCTGAATCGGACATTTCCTATTATGCAACCGCCTTTTGTCACAGTCTCCCTGTAACACGGATTTCTTTCTTTTTTCATTTTTTGTCTCCAAGCCCAAACCGAGTGACCCTGATTATATTATCAGAGCCGCTGAGGGTGCCACCTAGTTTCCCTCGGGATATATTACAGCTGAACCCCCAACCACTGTACTGTGTCTAAGTAGTTGTTTTTTTTCCTGTAACCGAAGATAACAAGTATTTACACTTTCACTTGAAAAGTCTAAAATCACATTTCAGCCCTGAAAGTCCTGACAGTAGAGTCTTCAGATCGGCTATCAAGTTAAAGATCTCTACTTGCCTTGATCGTTTTCTCTAAATAGACAGATTTCGTGTTTTTGGATTTTATTACCAGAAACTCTTCAGTAGAGCACTTTATAAGGTCCACATTCACAGGCCAAGAATAATTAACTCCAAGTCAAATAGCAAAATGATTCTTGTAGACCTTATAGATGTCTCTAATTTCTAGAAAAGAATAAATGGAAAAAAATAAAGAACGTGTGTCTTAGTCGAAAAACGTCCAAAAATGACACATTTTAGATACAATTAAAAGAAAAGATGAATCGCTGTTGTTTGTTTTCTTATTTTAAACAAACGACTTATTTCTGTTGTCATCATAGAGGCGTTCCCACACTTGTATGGTTTGTTGTAATCTTTTTTAGTTCTCTGTGTTGTGTTGTGTTTTATTTAAAGAGCGAGAGGAGCGTGCTCATATCTACAATCAGCGATCGTTTAAATCGATCAAGTTGAAGATCGACTACTTTGGCCCAGACGACGTGACGCCACGTCCGCTGACGTCTCACGGGCCGTTACGTATCCTCGGCCGGCGGATGGCGTCGAGCCTCGCGTGAAGCGGAGCGGAGCCCGTGCGTGGGCGCAGAGGGTCGCGAGGAGCGTCGGGACGACGCACATGCGGAGGTTTCCGGTCCAACCCGCGCGTTTCGTCCGGGTCCCTGACCCCGGCCCGGTGCCGTCGGCCCACGCGTGTTGAGCAATGGTTGATCACCGCTAGAGACTCGCCGCCGCAGCCGCTCTACCATGGACTTCATCCAGACAACAGGACACGCAGACGAGACGGTTTGACGCCCTCGGCAGCCGTGAGGCGACGTGGTGTTAGAATGGCGACAAAAGCCAGATTCCTCCTGCAGAGAGCAATGCGTGACCTCCGAGCTCCCACGGCTCGGCACCGGAGCTCAGCCTCGCCCCCCGCTCAAGGACGCCACCTGTGGAGACCCCACCTGAGACAGATGAGCTGCTCCCACAGACTCCACGAGTCCGTCTCCGCCGCGACAGGTACGGGGAGTCGGCCAGCTGCGCCCGGACAGTGGCTCACGTCAGGGTCCGTCAGGAGAACCGGTGCAACGAAGACCGGCGCTGCTTCGTTTGGTTCCACGAGCAAGTTTACCTGATACGTTTTATTATAACAGGCGAAATTATATATCCATAAATGTGCATTATAACAAAATAGATAAAATGATCAAATAATGAACAAGGTTTTTCTGCCCTCTGACCAGTTAAATAAAAAAAAATACAGTTTAAGGTGTAAGCAGAAAGCTGTAAATATATAAATATATACATATATTTATATAACCTCATATCATAGTCCTCTTTCTTTGTATAAGTCTAGTTTGCTAGTGCTTTATGTTGGTATTTACACCCGATGTAACTGGACGCTAACATGTACATCTTCTGGGTTTCTGAAATTGAATCTGTCCTAATTCTTTGTGTTACTAGGCCCCAGCAGTTTGTCATTCAGGAGCCACACCTGCGGGGAACTGAGATCAGATCATCTGGGAGATAGAGTCACTCTGTGTGGTTGGGTCCAGTACCTCAGGTATTAGTCTGTCCCTCCTGTTTACACAAAAAAACGTTATATATCAAAATGAGAATTTAAAGTGAAGTCAGACATTGTCTTTAATCAACGGCAGTGAATTACAGAATTACCGGTAACAAGACTAAGGGTGTACAGCCATGCTAGCACCTCTGTTAGGCTGTACTTACAATAGGCTGAGGGGCAATTTGAACTAAAGCTAACATTAACATGCTAACATAATCATGATGATACTGCTAAGATGCTGATGTTATGCAGGTGTAAGGTTTATATGTTTTCCATCACTAAGCAGAAAGTACAACAGAGGCTGGTGGGAATGTCTTAAATGTTACAGACAAAGCACTGGACAATATATGATTCAGACCTGGAGATGGAATTCGATGGAAAGTCAGAGGATCAACAAAGTTATT
This sequence comes from Istiophorus platypterus, assembly GCA_016859345.1. Classification (NCBI taxonomy): domain Eukaryota; kingdom Metazoa; phylum Chordata; class Actinopteri; order Istiophoriformes; family Istiophoridae; genus Istiophorus; species Istiophorus platypterus. The sequence continues at coordinate 1,005,110 of CM029113.1, read as the reverse complement.
AGGATTCATCCTCTGGGAAACATGAAGGTCTTTTTAAAAATTCATGGTAATCCATCCAGTAGATGTTGAGATATCTCAGTCTGGACCGAACTGGTAATTGACGGATAGACTGGCATTGCTGTCCCTCGAGCCATGCCACTAGCCTGGCCAAAAATACAAGCTTAACTGCCCCTTATCTTGTGATGTCAGTAGACTCTACGCATAATGTTGAAATTTATCAACTCAGCTGATCAGTGAATCCTCATACTAAAATGATTAGAAGTCTATTGTTGGTCAGTCCATGATTTCTTGGACACTTATTTAGGATGTGTGATGAGATGAGTAAATGTTTAATTACAATTACAACAGGGGGAAAAAGGCTCAAGCACTATCAGTGTTGGTTATTCTACTCCCATAAGGCCTCATGCAAAGCTGTTTTTAACAAATATGTTTCTGTCTCCCTCAGACAAGACCTGTTTGTCATCTTGCGAGATTTCAGTGGCTTGACGCAAATTTTAATTCCTCAAGAAGAAGTAAGGATGGAAACAACTAAATACCCAAATAAAGTGTCTGTTGTGACTTTTACAGTATATAATAATAATAATAATAATAATAATAATAATAATAATAATGAATAATAATATACAAAACCATTGATAACATTGTAAAACTGTTTAAAATGTAAATGTATGCTATAAATCATAGAAATGAAATTTTTTTTCTGTTCAAGTCTGCAGCTAATTTGAAAGCAGTGCTCGGCAATCTCACAGCTGAGTCTGTCATCAAGGTTAAAGGGACTGTCAGAAGACGACCAGCAGGGCAGGAGAACAAGGTGTGTGTATGTTTGTGTATAATATTAGATAATGACTGGCTTTCAAGAGCAGATCCTCTCATTCACATGAGGACATTCAGCACTGAAATCGAAAAAGATTTTTTCTATGGAAATAAGGGGGAATGTGTTGAGCAATGAGATGTATACATGGCCAGAGGTTTTCAAAGTGTCACTGGACCCCTCCCCAGACAAAACTGATACAGATGTACCCACACCCCAACACTATTGTCTATAATGTAGATATAATGGATTATGTAATTTTTTGTCTTAATTCTGTTTGGGGAAAAAATCATCTTGGAGCATCTTTTTTCTATAATTTCTAATTTTTTATGGATATTTATTTGACATGGACATTGTATATTTGTATATAATGGTATCTATGGAAGGATAAGTAGCAATGGATCTAAAAATGTGTGTATCATGCCTGTGTATTCAGATTTGAATAAGCTGTGACTCCAAGAAGGAGTGGGAGTTTTGAGGCAAATTGCAGCAACTGGGAACAAGGGTTTTAAATAACCTTAATTGCTTCTATGAGCTGTGTGTCACAGTCAAGTGCTGGTGAGGGGAACCAAACTAATTAACACTAACTACCAGTTGTTTTTAGAACACCAACATAAACCTTTTCCTTTCACCTCACACAGTATATTTGCCTCACACCAACAGGGGATGCCGACAGGAGAAATAGAAGTCCTTGCTGAGGAGGTGGAGGTTTTCAATATTTGCAGTAAATTGCCTTTCGAGATTAAAGACTTTGTCAAAGTAGGTGGCTAATGTTTTGTGTGTGCACCATTTTCCAAATGTGCTGAACGAGTAATAGAATCGATAATTGTTACTAATCATGATAAATTGTATTTTCGTTTTGATTGTACAGAAATCAGAGTCTTTGCGGATGCAGTATCGTTACCTGGACCTGAGGTCCTCTCAGATGCAGAGGAACCTCAGACTGAGATCTCAGTTGGTGATGAATATGAGAGAATACCTCTGTAATCTACACGGTATGGAGTGTGACATTCAATTTTAATGCTCGCTAATTGTTTTAATGATGATGGCTGACTGGAGCTTGGCTCAGGCCAGGAAACCGTGAAACTGTTGAGTGACCATCTACCATAACCTGCCTGTCACTGGAGTTTGTGGGAACAGAGGACAGAGAGGATATCCATACAAACACTACACTAAAACAATAGAAACCAGGAGTAGAATCCAGTCCCCATTGCTGTACCATGTCTGATTTTTACAATGTGTGTTTTTTCTGATTTTGTAGGTTTTGTTGATGTGGAAACTCCTACTTTGTTTAAAAGAACACCCGGGGTAAGGTCCATTGATCATTTATTGATTTCAGTAACATGGAATCAAAGTCTCATTTACTAAATTTGGAAATGGAAACATACAAAGAATGGAAGAATTTATCTTCAAGGCCTCTAACAAGTTTAGGAAAAATCATCTTTCTAGACAGTCGTTAAATTTCTTTAAAGCTCAGATCAAGTAGTCTTCTCTGTCTGTATTTGTCAGATGATGACTTAAGTTAATTACAACAAAAGATTTTTTGGTTGACATTTGATGGTGTAACACTTTTTGTAAGAAAAGGCACACTTTTTGTCAAATGGTGTCAATTTGGAACAAAAAACAATTATCGCGTTCTAATGTCTGACTGAAGCATAAATATTGTACGTTTGTTTATGTTCCAGGGAGCCAAAGAGTTTGTGGTTCCTTCCAGAGAGCCGGGTCAGTTCTACTCCCTACCCCAGAGTCCACAGCAATTTAAACAGCTTCTAATGGTGGCTGGTATAGACAGGTGAGTACAGGCTGGGGCAGGAGAAATTGTTTTTCCACTCGTTTCCTGACGGAGATTAGCAGTTTTACAGAAAGACCAATGCTGATGATCAGCACATGCACATCACACATTAATACCTAAACATCTTTCTTTGTCGTTAGAAGAAGTTTCCTTTGATTTTAAGGTGATTTTTGGTTGGTTGGTTGAACCTTCGTGTAATATAGTGTATCTAACTACCTATATGATCTGGGCTAACTGGCTGTGTCATTGTTCACTTTATTGCCCAGTATATAGGTTACTTTTGATCTCTACAGCTAGAGAGAATGGAGCTAGACTTCTGGTTCTCTAGCCTGCATGTCACTGTACTTGCTCTCCACTGACTACAAGACCTCAGGGCATGATGGAAAACATCAGACTTCCCCTTGATCGAAAGACCAGATGTTGGATCAACAACTTGCACAAGTTGAACAATGTTATTTAATCAAAGAGGTTTTTATTTTATTGAGAGGGGTTTACACTATTAAGGTTTAATCTCTGGTGGTAAACTTGGTCAGGCTGCTTTCTGTTTTTATAGCCGGAAACTGTGGAACAACCCCCCTTTTAATCTGAGAACGGTAAAGTCCCTTGGTATTTTTAAAAAGAAATTAAAGACCTGTCATTTAGTGGCAACATTTATCAGTCAGAGAGGCTTGATACATTTAGACAGAAATTTTGGATAAAGCCGGTGTCTTGATATGCTCACACTTTGGATGAAAGTTTCCTCATTTTGGCTAATTTTACCCTTATCTGGGACTGTGCTTTGATCCTTTGAGTCAACCCACTCTTAGTTTGTGTTTCTCCTCCGTTGTCACTGTGGCAGGTACTTCCAGATGGCTCGGTGCTACAGAGATGAAGGCTCCAAACCAGACCGGCAGCCTGAGTTCACCCAGGTAGGACCAAGGCAGGGATGGGAAAAGGACAAAATGTACTGACTTACAGCATTTTTTTAAAAATACTTCCTTTTTTAGTTTTATATTCGTGTGATAAATGTTGGAGCCGAAATATTCAAATCTTGTCTAAGAACTGAAACCACTTTTCTGTCAGTTAAGTTACTTAGAGAGCTGTTCCTGTACTAGGAGTCGAACCAGGCCCCCTGGGTGAAAATCCTTACTGATAGACCATATGGGACTACACAGATTAAGCCAAATTAATCTGAGTGTTGAAACCAGTTCTCTCACTCTCTACACTTACTTTTTAATTTTTTTTTATTGTTTATTTTTCCTTCAGTATTATAAAAACACTTTGGGGGATTTCACTTCATTCATTGCATTAATTAGCTGCATATTAGATTGAATGATTCAGAAAATGTGGCACACTCAGGTACATAGTTTTTTTTTCTTTTGGTGTATGTGCTGATCAAATTTGGTTTGTCCTATTTTTCATCCAAATCCCGTTTGTACATTATCCATGTGCTGACTTGGACTTAGTAGCAGGTTTACATTGCTAATCAGCGTTGTCTAAATGGTTATCGTCTCATTATGTCTCCCAGGTAGACATAGAGATGTCTTTTATGGACCAGGCAGGTATCATGTCCCTAGTGGAGGGGTTGTTAAAGTACTCCTGGCCTACAGATAAAGGTCCGATTAAGGTTCCATTCCAAACCATGACATATGAAGAGGCCATGAGGGACTACGGTGTGGACAAACCTGATACTAGATTCAGTATGAAGGTGGGTGATAGTCGGTTCTGGTTTTGTTTCTGAACCTCTCCTAGATAACGGATATCCGAAAATTTCTTGTGCTTTCATGGGGCTCGCATGAAATTAACCTTTTGCTGTAAAAAAGACCAAAGGTAACTGAGTGACTGTAGTCACTGTTATTACCATTGTGATTGGATATTGTGTTGCTGCTACTTGAGATGAACCTTTTTCTACCTTTTGGAATGATTTGTTTCCTCATTTTCATACCGTCTTATGATGAGATTTACTAACAAACTAATTTGACTGTTGGACATAGTTTAATAAAATATACAATATGCTTTACAATATGCTCAATAGTATAGAGTGCATCTGACCTTTTTGCCTCATGCATTATTACAATATGAATATGTGACTGTTTCTCCTGCCAAACCAAAGAGGAGAAGAAAAGTAGTTAATTTCTGATATGGTCCATCTGTCTGAAATATTGCTTTTAAAATTTACTGGGAACTAATTACTGTGTGGGTTATTTTCTTACAAAAATAACATAATTCCCTGTTATTCCAGTTATTAAATCATTATGGCTTGGGATGTAGGAATGAGAATATAAAATCAATGACCGTAACAATACTCCTTTCAGAATTAGAGAAATTTAGTGCAAGTGCAGCTATTAGCTTCACCTATTGTGTATTTAGTTTGGTGAACTCTCCCTCCATTTGTTAGAAGCTCTGTTTCTTAACCAAAGTGGAAACGAAAAGCCTGGCACATCAAAATGATTCTGCTGACCTATAAAAATATCCATTGGTCTCTGTTATTTGTCACTTTATTGTCATGTCACTACTTTTGTCTCTGTCAAACTTGTAGGAATGATGACTCAATTTTTCCACTAAGCTGATAGGTCAATTGTCAGATTCAGATCTGATCCTTTGAAAATAAACTACTCTGGAGCAGGTTAGCCATACAGCATGGGTTACTATGTTAATCTAGCCTGTTTAAAATTAAGCCAGATTTGATATACCAGAAAACCTGAGTAAAGCTCAAAGATGGCTGGCTAACACACTATTCCTGCTTCATGGGACAAGCCCTGGTTTAGTGGTTTAATAATGACACAATTTTGCCACTTCATAAAACTTTAAAAACCAAGCCTTTTATGTTTAAACTTAAGTGAACTGTTCTTGTGCACCAGGCCTTTTGTGGGAGTAGATTTATTTGAAAAGTGATTTTGGTGAACAATCTAAATTTAACATTTTTCCTACAACAACCACAAAAGACCAATCAGAGTGTGTAGTGTCTTTATCCATTTATGTTTCAGCAAAATCTAAATTGATGCCTGTCTAGAACATGCCTGTTGAGCCCTGCCAGACAATAAATGTGGGCTATTTTAACCAAAACGATCTGACTAAAAGCAAAAAAAGACCCCCTATTAAGGGCAGAAAATACTCTTCAGGTTGTTATTCTCTGTATGTTCAAGAGGGTATTGTTGATCAGTAGCTCATTTGGCTCTTTAACCACCTTTTTTCTTCATATCTGTCTCTCTCTTTGAATCCCTGTCTTTCTGTCCAGTTGATTGACCTCAGCGAGGTTTTTGTATCAACGGAAATTGAATTCCTTAGATCGGCTCTGAGCAATCAAGGAGGCTCCGTTCAGGCCATCTGTGTCCCCAGTGGAGCGGTAAGAAATGTTTCCTGTGGCAGACATGAAAACCTGAGAGAAAAACTGTGTTTGGAACAGAGTTTGGTGATGTCTGTTATCTATCTATGATATTCTCTGTGTTTGACTACAGAAACTTTTCACTGGGAAAGATTTGGTAGAACTGAAACAAACAGCCAAGGCTCAGTTTGGACAGGTATATTTGGCTTTTTCCTCTTCTTCTCTCCCCTCACTTTCATATCTTGTATTGTCTTGTAAGTGCTGTTTCATTTTTTTTCTCAGTTTTTTTTTCCATTGTCTTTTGTTGTTCTGTACTAATACTTAATAGATGATGAATGGCAAATGGATACAGGAAATAAAATCATGAAACAGAACAAATATGGATAAAAATGAATCAGAATGAATGAAAATGAGAAACAAACACTGTTTTTGTTCACATTGTGCATGACTCTATATTCAAAGTGTGTTTGGTTCGGTATCTGCAACAAATAAGACCTTTTGGAGCTTACAAAGTTAAACAGAGCTCAGAGTCTCCAGCCATTTTAGCACGTCTGAGGCTGTATTTAGGCAAAACACTACTTATGGCCAAATGTTAATGTTGGCATACAATGACAACATTGTTTAATAGGCATAATGATAACCATGACTCCCTTTAGTTTAGAATGTGAGCCTGCTAAATTTTGCTAATTAGCATTAAAGTAAAAAAGTACAATGTACACCTGAGATGATGTAATTGTAATTTGTTTTGCTGGTATCTGGTCATACAACAAAACACTGGACAGATAATTCCCTCCATGATTTGGGAAAGTTAGGGGATCACCAAAAGTTATCACACTTCGTCATGAGAAGAACATGAACCTCTGTAAAAAAATTTCATGCCAATCTATCTAGTAGATGTTGAGCGAAGACTTCAGACTTGACTAAAGTGGTGGACCAACTGACAGACTTACTGACATTGCCATCTCTATATTTCTTGCTCTTAACATGTCTAAAACTAATAAGATACTGTACATGAAAGTGATATGCAAAATTACAGCTGGTCCAGTCAAACATGCTGTAGATAAGAAGGAACCCTTCTCTGATACAACATAAAAAATAAAACTTTGGAAGCTTCACAAAAGATTATAGCAAGGGTGCGTTTTATAGGTGCATTACTATTGTATTCACCCGAGAATCTTTTCATTGTGTCTTTTTTCCTTATGTATCTAAGGAGCTGAGTGTGGTGCTGGTCAAAGAAGACGGGACATTGAAGTCGCCCCTGAAAAAGCTACTGTCTGTCTCTTCCACAGATGAGCTGCTGAAGAAGACTGGAGCAAAACCTGGAGACCTGCTGCTGATGGCAGCTGGTTGCCTCCACACTGTGGTAATAGAGTCACAGACATCAATCTTAGGTTAGACTGATGAAGTGAAAGATAAGCAAAGACAGATAAAACTGAACCTACCATGATTGTACATTTCTCTTCCTCTGTCTCTCCATCCTACCTGTCCACTCTATATCTTCCTACACCCCTGCTCTGCTTGCAGCGCCCATTGCTGGGTAATCTTCGCCTGCAGTCTGCAGAGCTCCTGGAGTCTTATGGCGTTTCAATACGAGACCTGTCTGCATTCAACTTCCTTTGGGTTGTGGACTTTCCTCTCTTCTTACCTAAAGAAGATGAGCCAGAGCAGCTGGAGTCAGCCCATCATCCATTTACTGCTCCACTGCCAGAGGACACACAGTTACTCTACACAGAGCCACACAAGGTAGTCATGTAGATCCTCTCAAAATCTATTTTAATTCTTTTTTAAATTCACTTTTGGATATTTAGAAACATTTATCCATCTTATGGAGCACAACCCTAATGCCCTGTATTTACACTTTCCCAGGTACGTGGTCAGCACTATGACCTAGTGTTGAATGGCTGTGAGATTGGAGGAGGATCCATTCGTATCCACAAAGCCTCTGAGCAGCTTCATGTCCTAAAGAACATCCTCAAGGTAAGTCATTGTATGTTTTACTAGTGGTTAGTCTACCTTTGAAAATGGGTTAAATACATTGTTGATCATAATTGGTTTTGACATGTGTCTTCTGCAGGAGGATCCCAGACTCCTCTCTCATCTGTTGGAGGCTCTGGATTCAGGAGCACCACCACATGGAGGCATTGCTTTGGGTAAGGCTAACTCACAATTTCAAAAACATATAAAAATATGATTGTTAGAGTTATACTCCCTATTAGCTGTCATTTTTCACTGGAATATGTGTTATGTTAGCTAGCCAGAAATGACACATGTCTAACAAAGGTGGCATATGGTTAAAACAAACACAAAATAAAAAAGGCAACAGAGTGCCACATACAATTTTAATGGTTTTGAATAGTGTTTCGGTTGATCAGACTCCAGCCTGTGCCCTAGCAGCAACTTGTGAATCTGCCCTCTTAAGCCAGAGCCACCTTGATTCTTTCTCAGGTGCATCTGTGGAGGTAGAAAAGGCTCTCCTTTGTTTCTCTCCTGTGATTCAGAGGGCAGTGTATGCCCTGCAAAGCCCCATCACCAGACTACAGTGGGCCAACACTTCTTTTTCCAGCCTCTTCTTTGGCAGTTGTTCTTAAACTCCTCATACTTCTCTCTTTTCCACTTATAGGCCTCCTCCATACGTTCCTCCAATGCACAGTGAGCTCAAGCATAAGAACGTGCTTTGATGCGTCAGACGAAAGCACAATATCAGGCTATAGTGTAGTCTCTTTTATGTAGGGAAAACTGCAGTTGCCTTCCCAGGTCTCCTCTCAGCTTTGAATCCTGTGCAGTGAAGAGCACCCCAGTTGCTTACTCATGTTCTGTTGCTGGTCTTTCTCTCTCTTTTACAAAGTGGATAGTGTTCTTGATTCGCCCTATTTTCCAGCAGATGTTGAAGGTGCTGCAAATGGAATTGTCTTTAGCACCTGGTCACGTTGCCATCATGAGCGACTGTCAGCAAGAGCTCGAGGGCAGAAGCTCATGGTTATGCACTGGAGTGCCAGCCAGCTCACAGTGGGGGCAAGCTGGTTGTTCTGTAAGGCCCCAGCAGTGTAGGCTGGATGGACATGGAAGGACATTGTAAACGGCCTGGATGAATGACATGATGCAGTGTAGATCCACCCTCCTGGGATTATTCCACTTCTGCCATTGTTTCACCTGCTGCCATTTGAGCCAGGCAATATGCTCTCTCATTGTCAGTACTTCTCCTCCACCACAGCTGCCCTGATTTCCTTTTGGATCAGTTGTCGTTGCTCTTTCCCTTGTACTATATCAAAACACATAGTTTCAAGGCTTCTGAGACCAACACTTCCCATGGCAACTGCCCCCACCTTATGGCTTACTTGAGCCTGAGTTCCACTACAGCTTCAGCTCTCCACTTTCTCCCAATTTTCACTGCAACTCATGCTCTAGTTACCTGTCCTCTCTAGTTCAGCAAACATGGAAATTTGAAAATCATATAGAAGCAGTGGCCAGAGGACTATACCTCTGAGCATTGTTTCTAACACAAGGTCTTTGTCCTCATCAAATCTTTGCCACTCTGTTGTCTGGCAGGCTAACAGCCATCTATTCTGCATAGTCTGAGATGTGATGGTGGGATGCACAGGCTGCACAACATGGCAGTGTGGTCATGTTTAAATTCTAAATGATATATATGTAATATAATGATGTTTTAGCAGTGAGTTTTCTGACCTCCTGCTGCACGAACAGCGTTTGCTGTAGAAGGAAACCCATCTATAGAGTCATTAGAGATGGCTCCACTCTTTTACTTAATCAACTCTGGGACTGCCCCTGGGGCCTCTTGTTGGCTGTCCAACTGGGAGCTGTGTCCACTACCACCACAGAGCCAGGAACCACTGGGGACTGTAGAAGTGCCACAGCCCAGTGTTGCTAAAGGCAGGGTGGTAACAGTGATATAGCAAATCAGTGAAACATTTACATATTAAATTTTAGTTTTGCGAATCGGTCAGCATACACTACTCGCTATATCGACACAGTATCTCTTTGACAAGCCAATATCAGCCAACAATGCCAATGTGTGATGAATCAAACTTATGAAGAAAAACATCAGTAAATCAGGGCATACAATTCAAAGTGGCAGCAGTGTACTGAGCAGAACTTGTATGTGATAAATGAAATTCATAATGTAGTATTATACTAATATTGAATCATTAATGAGTTTAAAGGTGAAAATGATTATATATTAAGTTGTCTGATTACTCTTCCATGTTTTTCTAGGTTTGGACCGACTTGTCTCCATAATGGTAAGAGCTCCCAGCATTCGTGACGTCATTGCCTTCCCTAAGTCATTCCGGGGTCATGACATTATGAGTGGAGCCCCTGACCTGGTATCTGAGGAGGAGCTGAAGTCTTATCACATCTCTGTCAGATGGCCAACAGAGCAAGGAGGAGGAAAGGAAGAGAAGTAAGGAGATTAAGAAGGAAGACATAAAGACAAGGGGTGGTGCTTCCCCAAATCTCTCACCTTGACAATAGCGGAAGGAGCATGATGACAAGAATACAGAGACGAGCAGACAAGGAGCATTCTATGAAAAACTAGGCTGGCCGGCAGAGACTAGGAGAAGAAAAGAGAGATCAGGCGATTTTGTCTCTGGATCTCAGTACTTTTACTTTGAAATGGAGGAGAAAGGGTGCGTGGAAACAGCCATTGCATACACGACAGAAATCTAAGAACACTGAGTTCAAGAAAGAAGAAAATCTTACTACAAGTGTCACTGATAATGAAAGACACTAGAATGGTATTTCCCATTCAAGTTTTCTATACATTAGAATTTCTTCAGTTAAAAACGAGGAATGTTTCAAAGACTTTCCCTCCCTTGAATATACGCAGGGTTATAACTCAGCAACTCTAAAGAGATGTTTATTTTGTATTGCTTTCTAGCACATGCCGGTCTAAATGTTTCAGAGCATTTTCCACCTCAACGTGAATAAAACTCTAGAGAAACACTTCAAACCTGAAAGTTGTTTGGATGCAAATCAATTTTAAGTATAATAAAACCATGGGAACTTTATCATATTGCATGTCTAAGATATTTATGAATGTGATTTTTGATCATGATTGGGTAGATGCTAGCACAGTATATTTAAGAGGGTCAATCAAATAAGGGGAGAAAACAATTTACTTACTCAAACACTTGTGGTCTAGTTATGCATACAACTGGCTAACAAAGTAAAAATCCCCTCAAGTGACTGAATAAGGTGCTTCTTGTCAAACCATTCACTGAGCTTTCCACTCCTGTATGGAAGCATCAGCACTTTTTAAGTTTATCTGCTCATTTCTCCAAAGCTTTCTTTTTATTTTCAGGTTTTGGGTAGAGCTGAAACAATTAGTTGGTATAAAAGATTAGTTGATTGATGGAAATATAATCAGCATTTTTTTTTTTAATTTGTGATTAATTGTTGTCTTATTTTCCAACAAGAATGCCAAAAAAAATAATCTGGTTCCTTTTCTCCAATGTGAGGATTTTCTGCTTTATTCATCTTCTGTCACTGAAAAGTGAATAAGAGTGGGTTTAAGCCTGTTGGACAGACGAAACCTCACCTTGGATTGGGATGGGCTGTTTTTACAATTTTCTGACATTTTGTGGACTGTTTGATTATTTGGAAATAATAATTGGCAGATGAACCGATAATGAAAGTATTCATTATTTGCAGGCCTACTTTGGAGATCTGTCTCCAGAGACTTCTGCCTCTGTACCAATACAATGGAGCTAAATTAATTTTGTGGTGTATTAAAGGAGTAGACATTTTTTCTGTTAATATGTATGTCCTTTGACATTTTCATGGCATCACAAATTGACAGAAGACTGAAAGTCTGTGACCAATCACAACACATATGATGCAGCAACATATGATGCATAGTTGAGTTTCAGAAGCTTCCCCAGATAATATCACAATATCTTCTCATATGACATTTGCTGATGCTACATGCATTCAGTGTGGCCGATCTGGTTTGTTTATTGTCCTACAAGAGGCAGCTTCAAAATAATTAAACACAACACATTCCGAAGAACAAGAAAAATGGACCTGCCAAGCATTTTAACAACTTGTTAATTGTATTATTTCCTCAGTGTATGCATTCTGGCTTTCAACGTCAGGAAATAACAATGGGTGAAGTTACAAATGATTTCCAGACTTTAACTGTTTAATAGATTTTGGGCATGTAAACACTTTATTAATACATCTTAACAACTGAAATAATAACATTCTTCAGAGCATTTTATTTGGTCCAAATAAACTTGATTCTACAGAAAAATTACCCAAATATGCTTTTTTTCCTCTTTACTGTTATTACTGACAAAATATTTTTGGATGACACAATACATGCAAAGTATATTTTTTCACTTTTTTTTTTTTTAACATTTAAACTTATTCTCTATTGCTTCAGAAGGGAAATAGTGATCTAACGCTATGATTACACAGCTCCTGTTCAGTGTATTTATAATAGTGTGCAAGAGCATAAAAAATGGAGAAAAAAATATGCATTTTTTTCCCCCAGAGAAATAATTCATTCTAGGCTCAATTTCACTTTGGTGATTTCTTTTTAATTAGGCTGATATAAGAATGAATGGACAGAAACACGTTGCCCAAAGCGATGACGACACCCTGGGCGCTGACCCGGAAGAGAAGCGAGCAGCCGGTGACCTCCGCGCCGTGGACGTAGAGCGGAGACATGACGGAACAGAGGTGGGATTGTTCTGTTTCTCCTCCGGTACCAGCGAAAACTCGGCTCGCTTCGGCGAGTTAACCGCGAAACAAGGACCAGCAGAACCGCACGACGAACGGAATGTCGCTGCAAACGGAAACGAGTCTGTACCTGGCCCACGACGTTGGCAGATGCTAAATGTGTGGCCGCCTGGTCGGAACCAGCCCGTGAGTGTGCGGCTTCTCCCACTGCCTCGGTCTGGTCGCCATTCGGCGGCTCGTTGTGTGACAGCGGACGAACTCAGCCCGGGACGACACGTCGGGCGTGGAGCTGCCAGGTGGCTGCTTTTCCGGACGCCTCGCCGACGGTGACGGTCCCGTCCGCTAGCTTCTCCGGGGGGTGTTGGGGCGAGCACTGGTGGGCGCTCGGCTCCGGGTCCTCAGGGTCTCTCGGCCGCCATGGCTCCGATGGGTATTCGGCTGTCACCGCTCGGCGTGGCGGTGTTTTGCCTCCTTGGGGTCGGCGTCATCTACCACCTGTACGCCGGGGTCATCTCCAGCCGCCTGGCTGCTTTCAGGTCAGATTCTTCTCCCATGTACCGCACATGTCGTCAGGCGACTGCATCTGCGAGTGAAGGGGTTGACTTGTCCCAGTGATAATGAAATGAATAGACTGGATGAAAACAACAATACACTTGATGCTCTGAAATAAAACTAGATTATTTCCATTATCTTTCAGAAAGTGTTTCTCTTGCACGAGTTTCGGGACCACATGTCGATATTAAAGCAGGTTAGGATGTAGGTGCTCGGTAGATAGGCCCGTACCAGTGTGCACGTACTCCAGGCTGACTTTGGCCTTTCTTCATAAATCAGGTATTTGATAGCTGGTGTTGTCAGTCGTAATTGTGGTTGAGGTTCTCCAGCAGGACCCCAGCAACCTCGGTGCCTCTTCTGTACAGCAGTACCATTACGTCGAGTCACAGAGCTAAGAATATGGTACTGTCTCGGAAAGTTACTACCTGATTCTGAATATCTTTTCTCTTTTCTGAAGGAATGGAAGATGGTAGCTGGAAATGGCATATCTCTTAACTCAGTTTGTACAAGGTGAACCAGAATTGAATATTTTAGGATATATGTTGATGATTCTTCCTAATACCCAATATTTTATATTTTCATCTAAAATTTTATTTAACCTCAATCCTAGTTTAGTACCACCTTAGATGTGTCCCAAGTGTCAAGAGTGTAAGGTCGATAAAGCTGTCACTGGATGCCTGGTCAGATATGTAATTCTGTTATTTTTATCTGACCAGATGTCCAGACTTAATGGTACTATATGTAAGAATGTGAAGAAATTTACAGTTATTAATTGCTGTTAATGTGTTAATGTAAAATAACCTTAAAAATGATACCTGCCCGAACTTCTCGGTTGCATGTAACAACCTGTGGACTGATTTCTGTGTAAAGGATGAATTTTCCAGGAAAATCCAAAGGCTGTGATATTTATGCTTGCTCCCAAGTGCCTTGCCTCAGGGCCTCTCTTCCTCTCCCCTACAGCACCGGCAGTGTTCACCACTAGCTAATGTTCGCTTAGAAATGGAGTCTGCTAATGTCAACAAACGACCAGGTCCCAGCACAAAACAGAACATCTGTTCTACAGAACCTGTTCCTTTGTAGATTATATGAGCATTATCTCCAGTCTAATGTTACTCATTACACTTCTTTCATCTGTTTATAAATGTGTTTAAGATTTTATTGTTTATGATTTAGGATTTATTGTCAGCCCACTGCCAGACTCACTCAGTACAGTAATGTTACTTGACAGTATAATAGGTCTATTGTACAATACTGAAACATTAGCATTGATTTAGCAAAATTACAGTTGTGATGAAAGCTATCACATCAAACATGAAGTGCGGCAGCACACCTTATTTATGATAATCCATCAAGTTCACTCACCATCAGCTTTATTATTCGGCAAATTTAGCTACACTTAATTTGCTGAGTCTCTCAGTGAGAGCTTGAAAAACAGTGACTGATAAAGCTGGCTAGCTAGTTAATGCGGATGTGTCATAAATGCATTCAGTGTATTATGTAATGAGAATGGACTAGTTGAACACTTCTAGCCTATATTGGGATACTATATAAAGCTAGTAAGCCATATTGATATTACGCTCTATAAATCCTCTTTCAAAAAAACATGACGTTAGTCAACTTGTAGTCTTGTGCCCAGGATGCTCGCTCAAGCCTATAAATGGAGTGCAGCAGGATGATGACTGCAGTTCACTTAACAGCCACTGGTGTTATTAACAGTAAGGGTTTTCTTAATGTTACACATAGAACTTTTAAACAAAAACTCTGTATATTTCATATTTAGGCCACATGTGCTTTTAGACCATTATCTTGGTTTCAGTGGTCTCTAGGGAAACAATGAAATCTTTGCAATTGTTTGTCATGACAATGGTTTGGTTGTAAGATAGTGAATATCAGCACAAAATATGAGCTTCTTTTCAAAAATATCAGACCAGTGTCCAAAACATGTCTCGTCATTCACCTTCCAAAAGCTTTTAAGCCTTACACATTCTTTTTCTGTCCCTTTGTTCTTACAGACAGCGGAGAAAAGTGGACTTGAGGGACTTGCTGGCTGTCTCTGTGGAGGCTGCAATACTAGGTGGCAAAGAGGTAAAATCATTGTTTGAAAGCTCATGTTAGGTAGGCTCTATAAAATTGTCTTTACAGTTGCTTTTGAAATCTCTCTCTGTGTTACCCAGTGTCATGAGAACATCCAGGATGTGATTGTGTATTCACTCCTTTTTTTTCCCACACTGGCTTATATTATAGTCATTTTAAGCACGACCTCAAACAGAAACACAGAATTTTGAAGTAGTGAACTGTATATGTTCAAGGCTGTGATGTTTGTTATCACCCAAAGGACCAACTTGTCTCCTGTTTAGAGCAAGTGCAAAGGATTAAGATTTTCCACTCTGGGTTTAGGATGATTTTGCTGTGTCTCCCATTTTTTTATCAGTTCAAAATTGATTGATTATAGGTAATGCTGTGAGGATCATCTCAGCCAGATCACAAATAACTAATTTTCTTACTTTCCTATATTGGCCACAAAGATAGTTTTGTTTTATATCCTGAAGATAATCTACTGTTGACATTGTGAAAGGTTTTCCAAACCACATTTCAGAAATATAAATAGTTGACTTACTTTAACTTATTCTAAATTAAGTTAAGTTAGTTGACTTACTGTAATTTAAATCTTTAGTTATTGGATATATTGTGGCGTGACTGTTAAGTGAAAGTTGAATTTTTGAATCCTGACTGATAAAGTTATTAGGCAATGGGCTGTTGTGTAGCTCAATTAAGCTCAGAAAAAGGTGATATTCTGTGCTAAGCCTTTTATGCATCCCTGTGAACCAGTTATGTATAATGTAGTGGAAACACTTAATATTATTTTGACTATAGTCTCTAAAAGCACCACAGCTGTTTGTTTAGGTACATATGGAGTTCTTAAACTGTATCAGCGACATGTGAGTTGTGTTTTTCCTCACTAGGTGAAGAAGGTGCGTGATGAGAATGGCCTGAAGGAAAAGTCAAAGGGCAAGACAAAGGAGGGAGCCAGTGAACTTCTGACTATGGGTGACCTGCAGTCCCATAGAAAGATGTACAACCTTATAAGGAACACCTTCCCTGAAATCATGGTGCGGCAATCATTGTAGCTGTTGTAAAAGTTGCAGTCATTATTAATTAATTTATTGTCTGCTATGAACATGCCAGTGACGTTACAGAATACATTTTGAGCTCATCCTGATTGTATTTCTGCAGGACTTGCCTGATGGCCGGTCTGAGCTTATTTGCTATTTTCTGTAATGTGCCACAACATTCAGATGTGCAAAGCACTCACTCAATCAGCTTCCACTTCTGGCTGATGTATTGCAAAGTGACACACAGATAACTGATTTTGTGGTAATTATCTGTCTAAACATCCAAAATGTCTTCCCCATTTGCCATCAGTCTTGTTGCATTCTCAGTTTTGGAATAATTTAGTTCATTTTTACTGATGCCCATACTCATGAATTAATGTAAATATATTTTTAACCCATTACACATAATTTTTGCAGGTTTCCCATTGAGTACGTGACCCTGTGCAAATCTGTTAGAAACTATCATGAGCAACAAGGCTAGAAATCATAGGACCAAAGTTTTAAGCTGGCCTTGTCATTCTTGTAGTTGCTTAAAGGTGCCTCAAAATACTGTTTAAAGTTTAAAATAAGCCAGGAATTCTGTCTGCATGGTTTTGTTTTTAGGTCAACAGTGAGGAACATGACAACATGGTGGATAAGGCTGCAACCTGGAGCCAGGCAATTCCAGCTGACATACTAGACAAGATAGAGGGAGGCAAGGATGTTCCTGCTGAGAGTATCACAGTGTGGATTGATCCTCTAGATGCTACACAGGAATATACAGGTGTGCATGTTACTGAAGTTGCACCATGATCATTTTAGAAGTCATATTGGACAACAACAATCCACCTGTCAGTGTGGTACACCTTGACAGACGGTACTCCTCTTTAATAAATAAAACCAGTTGAAGTGAAAAATTACATTTTGCTTTGTGTTCACAGTTAAAGCTCATGTGAGTCACTTGCAGTCTTGGGTACAAAGTAAAATACAGGGCTCAAATGTGTGAGCATTTTGCTTGCATATGCAAATTAAAATTATAGTGTTGGAATGTAAGGAAATTACATGGGTGCACTGATGTGAGTGACCCTGAATTCCTAGAGATGCTGATTCTAAATTGGTCTCACTTTGGACCCAGACCATTTTATTGATACTTCAGGAGAGCACTGAATGAGATTAGCATTTTGGAAAATATGGTGTTGATGTTTATGCTGCATCTGTCTTTTTCTCCTCTGCTCTCTGTATCTGTGTTAACGGAGGGTGGGACCCAGCTCCAGAACATACAGAGCAGACAGTAGGGCAGAGAGGCTGCGGAGCAGACGTGACTAGTGTAGTTACTTGAGTTGACAGCAACAATGCTTGTTTCTCTCTGTGCACAAAAGCCTCAATGAGTGAAAAGCCAAGAAGAGTCATTTGTTAAAACAGCATAAACCTGCAGAAGTTTGTCTTGAAAAATGTCTTAACCACAGCAAACCTGTTACACTATTAGCACATTGCTATCAACAAGCTAAAACATAAGATAACTGTGTGTTAACTTTTTTGCCTAATTTGACACACATGTTAAAACTAAGCAAGTCCTTGACTTTCTGTCTGACAGCCTCCACTCCTCAGCCACCCCCCTTCTCCCTATACTCTACCCAGCAGTGAATCAACTTCAGGAATTTGAGGGAGGGGGACAATGCCTGATTTCTATACTCTTCATTCTTTTCAAACTTCCCCCAGTGCACAATGTCAGGAATATTACTTATTTTATTCAGATTTAAAATTTAATTCCAGGAAGATATTATTGAGTTTATTTTGTGACTTTGATGTTGTAGATATTACTGTTCATTCTCTAGAAATAATATTTTATTATACTTAAAATGGGTTGCATATTCAATATAATTTTAAAGACAGTATTCTAAGAATTTATTGAATTTATTTTTTTTTAATAATAAGTGTCATACAAATGGTTAACCCTATCCATCCCTAATTCTGACAATCTGACACACTATAAGAAAAGTGTACAAAACATTTGGGGCAGCAGCTTTTCATTTTTAGTCAGTGCTTATTGTCTCTTTTACCGATTAAAATGTAATTTGCTTGTCATATCAGCTGTCGATCACTATCATTGATTCCATTTCTAATGTGATACTGGATCCAGATTGGATAAAGTCTTATCAAACTCTTACCCCATTTAGAAAAGCCTAATTAATTGCATAAAAGGGTTGATTATATATAGGTCGCTTGTTTGCTACATTAATTTGTCTCAGGTATATGTGTTTGGATGTTATATCATTATCTTTGGAAAGATGACTGGACATATATGGTCTTTGCAGCAGTTTGCATTTTAACATAATCTCATGCAGCCAGGAGCTGCCCTAGAGAGCTATTGTTTACCCTGTGGGTCTCTGAGTCATTTAGCTAGAAGCGCTCAGAGTTAAATATCCAATCATCATTATTATTATTCATTTTATTTTTTTTAATCACAGCCAAAATAAATAGCTTCAGGTGCTGGTGAGACATGGAGTTCAGACATTGAGTACAATCCAGGAAATCTAGAGTAGAGCATTGCAGGTTAATGCTTGGAAAAGTTCAAAAATAAAAATTCTGCACAATTTCTCTCAGACAGGATTTTTCCGCTATGGAAAGTTATCATGTTGGCAACTATTCTATCATTGCTTTACAGTAATTACAGCACTGATGTTACAAAGTAATCAGCAATATTTGCTTTGGTGTATGTGATGGGCCATTGCAGCACCTTGTCGGTTGATATCATGTTGTGGCAAAAGCTAAACTTTTTGGCATTTTTTTGACAACACTGCATTTTTTTTCTTCATTGGTGCCCACGATGTGTTACAAGACTTGCTCCATTCAAATGAGAAAGAGGGCAGTCTTCTTTCGGGCAAAGCAAAGGTCAGTCTGAACACGGCCTTAAATAGCCAGTTGCAACAGCATTTAGAACACAGCACTATCATTTTGAGTAGCTGTGAGTGTAGGTAGGACTGAATACCCAATATTTTAGTTCAGAATAATTATCCTTATTGTTGTGGAGATAGACAGGGAGTACTGAGGAAAAATAAAGCTAAGACAGACTGTGCCAAATCCAAGGTCAATATAGCACAAATAGCTTAGGGTAGTTTATAAAGCTGGAATATTACATGGGGTTAAAATGATTAGTACATGACTCGAATAGTTTAAATAAATCAACAGAATTTATGAATCTACAACTATGTTTATAATTGTTTCTGTCACTTTTCATCGAAAAAATGCCAAACATTCCCATGTTCCCGCTCTTCCATTGTGATAATTTTTCTGCTTTTTTTGTTTTACACCTTTAAATATCTTTGGGTTATAAACTGTTGAACAGACAAAAACAGATAAAACAAGCAATTTGGAGATGTCCTGGGCTCTGAAACTGTGATGGTATTTTTTTCACAATTTTTTGACATTTTGTACATTAAACAGTTTATCAATAATATAACCATCAGATTAATAGTTAGTTTTCGCTTGATAATTGTTACTCTTCTTTTTGTCATGTGATATTCACATGGCTCAATAGTAAAATGTTACATGGCCTGGTACTGTCTGTCTGAGAGCGCCTCATTATTAGTTGCTCACACAGGCCTTAATCTTCCATTTACTGTTAGGGACACTTGGGTACCTGAATAGAAAAAGATAGGAGTACAGACAAAATTTTGGGGCCACAGTTATTTTCCTAAAGAAATAACATCAGTGCATCTTGTTTAGACAGTAAATATGTACATTAAAACATAAAGTATGCATAAGGTCATTTGGAACAAATGTTGGTTAGCAACAACTGATATGACCAGATATTTTCATTTTAATACATAAAATAGACAATCAGCACTAACTCAAAATGAAAAGCTGTGTACAAAATGTTGTCAGAACTAGGGATAGGTACGATTAGGATTTGATTTATTCTATCAGTCTTTTTGATACTGTTTATCTGTCCTCTGGCTCTCCGTCAATCTTTCTTCCCCATCCTGCTCAACTGCTCATCTCTTTCTCTGTAGAGAACCTTGTGAAATATGTGACCACAATGGTATGTGTGGCAGTAGATGGTAAACCGGTGATTGGGGTGATACACCAGCCATTCACTGGGTTCACAGGTAAGCATGTGCACTTCTAATGCTTAACCTCAGGATGTTAAACAAGTTAGCATCACCTTTTGAACTTTACATGGTTAGTCTCTTGTTGTGGCTCTAAAGTGATTAACATTTTCAATCACAAATGAAATCATAATATCATAGTTCATTTGTATTTTCTAGGAAACCTCAGAAGACATTTGAGTTTTTTCTTAAAACTATAAGATCTAATTTCTCTCCTGTATGTTTATTTTGGCATAAATAGATCATAATTCTACTTAACTTAAATTACTATTTAGGTAAATATCATGCAAAAGTGGCTAAATCAAGCTTTAATAGTTATAGTGCTGGTTGACAAAATAATATGTATTGAATTTCTTCCACCTCTGTAACCCTCCATTGCCTTTGTCTCTCTGCCTTCTTTCCACATTTCCCCCAGCCTGGGCGTATGTGGGTCAGGGATCAAATATGCATCCCCGGTCATCCTATAGTGTTAACCCTCCCAGTGTGATCGTATCCCGTTCCCACTCTGGAAAAGTTAAAGGTTATATTCATGATGCTTTTGGAAACAGCACAACAATCACAGAAGCAGGTGGAGCAGGTGAGTAAAGAATTTGTTTATATTCATGTATTGCATGTACAGCTGAATTTCAAATGCTGTCTGCAGCTATAATATCAAGTAAAAATACATTTTTTTCTCCAAATAAATGTACACTTCTCGTACAGTCTTTACTGTTGGCCACTGGGCCAATTGGAGTCCTCTAGTAACAGTCTATTTCTCTCTCTTCGTCTTTCTTTTTGGGTCTCAAAAGACAGAGGTTTCGAATTGTGAAACAAGGCCTTAAAGCTAAATTGGTATATTTGAGTGTTAGTTTGAAATGAGATTCTCCCACGACTGTGAAATTAGCTACACTCCTTTCTTATTTTTTTTACCAATTCTTATGTGTTTTCATGCTGTATTTACAATTTATGATCTGTTATTTGTCAGCTGATGAGTTGATTTTTTTCCCATTAGCTAGCTAAATGTTGCAGACATGCTGTACATGCAGATAAATAATGAAGGACTGGGCCTCAGTACAATGCCTTGCATTAGTAAAATTTAGTTGGTTTTAAGGATGAAAGGAGCTCACATTATTGCAGTGATTTTCTCACAGTCAACATTTTTACCATCAAATACAGGTGCTACTAATCAGTAAAACATGAAAGGGCAGCAAACTGGCAAAGATGTTAATGTAAAACACAAGCCTTATTTTCAGGATGATTTATGGTTAAGAGGCAAGCAATCATATTGACCAAGGTTTAATTTTCTCTCTCCCTCTCAAACTCTCAGGATATAAGGTTCTGTCACTCTTGGAGATGCCTGCACATGAAACAGGTTCTATAGACCAGGCAGATGTATACGTCCATATCACCTACATCAAGAAGTGGGACATTTGTGCTGGTGCAGCAGTACTAAATGCACTGGGTATTGTAATAGCTATAATTTCCATTGTTTGGTGTCTCTTTCAGTTTCAAATCTAATTTAAAGTTTGGACCAAAAAAAAAAACATTCTTAGATATTGTTTATTTAGAGTCAAACACTTAAAATCTGTGCAGGGGTGACTTGATCACATTTCATTGACATACACAAACCGCCCCACAACTGTCATCAGAGTCTAATGTGGATTTTGGTAAATCCTGATTGGTACATGACAGTATGTGACATCACATTTTTACAACTGATCCCTGCTCAGTTCAAACCAGAGAGAAGAGCTGAGACAAAAACAGAAATACAGAAATCTCTAATGTGAAAAACTACATGAATTAAAAACAACAAACATAAATACAAATAAAATAATGTTCATAGTTTGAACTTAAAAGTGTGTTTATGTAGAGTCTCTTCATTGTTAGTAACAAGCAGATAGAGAAGATCGGTTTTCTTTATTCTTTCTTCTATGTGCTTGCACAGCATTGACATCTTTAAAAAAAATCTACTGTAAGGTATCTTACACCACACACCATCATCACATTAACAAACATGCAATACAATGCATCAGTGTCAGTGATAATTCAAAATAGATTAATTACTTAGCCCTATTGTATTCTTTATAAATATCTTTTAAGGAATGTTTCTCTCTTGTCTCAGTAATTACTCTTTAATGTTTGTAGTTCACTGTACCAGTGACAGGTTATCACTATGATTGTAGGAGGCCACATGACGACCCTAAAGGGAGAGGACATCGACTACAGTGGAACACCACTCAACAAAGGAGGACTGGTGGCCAGTGTGGGTGTGGACCATAAGGCCATACTGGAGAGACTACCAAACTGGGACCCTGAAAAGCACTGAAAGACACAAGTACAGAGCCATTGGTAGCATGGTCAGGTTTTGATAAGGACAACATGTAGCAGGCCTTTGCTATAACTAAGAGTGGTCTGCAAACCCTTACAGGTCTGCACGATTTTATCATCGTGGGACATCCGACTTCTACCAGTCAGATGGATTGGAGTCACTGTCACTGGCATGGGTCACTGAGTAGGACTCTGGAGCCGACATAGCTGCAACTGGAAACTGCAATGGCTGACTTAATGGCTCTGACTACACACTCCCCTACATGCATACATACTTACAGCAAGGACAAATGGTACATCTTCCTCTTCACGCGCATATACACAAACACGTGCTGAGAGTGAACACAGGACATCATCTGCCATCCCTGAATCCCCTTCCTTCATCTTCAGAGGACAACAGGATGATTCTAATGTGAAAAAGATGGCCTCAGTGGTGACCAACCACTGTAATATGGTTACTGGCCACTAGATGCTACTTTAACAACAAACCTTACTTTCACCAGCACCCTTATTCCACAGTAATTCACTTAACACTCGTCCTTATATGATCTGTTACTTCAAAATTTTCATCTGAGGAGGTAAAAACTGAAAGCTCAGAATTACAGTGAAAGAAACTATTAGAATTATTCAATATATTCTTTACAGAGAAACCACACACCTTTCACTTAAATGCAAGTCTGAGGAAGTGTTTGCAAAACAATGGAACTGCTGATATTATGTATGTAAATTAATCTAAAACAGTAAAATGTTTTGTAGATTACATTATTTCCCAATTCATTGCAAGGCCCAGAGGGCGTCTGATTTACTAAATAACTACTTTAGCCAAAATATGTCATAGCTAAACTGCCCCCCAGAAAAAAAAAACTTTTATTATAGATTAATAAAGATTAAATGGTAAAATGGGGAAAAATGGAATATTTAAGGAAAAGGTTATTTCTAGGAATGAGAGGATGTGTTTTTTTGGGTTGTTTTTGTTTTTTTTTCTTGATCCACGGTATGGGATTGGATTCAGTCTTGATATAATTAAAAGTTCAGTCACAACCATGTATGACTGCAGAAGACTTGTGCTTTTTTATTATCTTTTCCCTTTTTCTGGCACTGGTTTAATTTGATATGTAAAAAAAAAAAAAAAAAATCCCCATATATGTAGCAAAATGCAAATATTTCCAATATTTCCTTAATCTTCTACCAATAAAAGAAACAAATAAAAATAGATTCTCAAAATAAATTAGGTTAAATAAAATATAATCTATAATTAATCTAAATTCCATTTTCAAGTAAAATTGCCAGTCATTAATTTATATTTAACTTATCTGTTACAGGGTCATCGGAACAACTGGGCCGAATGAATAAAACTGACAAGGGCTTCCACAGTGTTAGCTTCGATGTGTGATTGAAACGGGGGGAGTTTGCTAGATGTAGCTAGCCATCTCCCAGTTCCCCCTTCCACAAATGTGCACTTATTGTGAAATAGGTCTGAGTAGTTCAGGGCTCACCTGTCTGTGAGCAAAATGCAGTTTGCCAGTTTTAAGATTTCCCAAACATCTTGTCTCATTTCTCTGATTTGCTATACTAGCAAGTATTTTCTTGATGGAACTCTGTATCTCAGCTCCAGCACTGTGAGCAACTTTCTAAAGCCTTTGTTTTTGACTACAGAAAATAACTAGGTCCATTGCAATGATGTTGCCAGGTGCTTTAGTTATTTCTTTTGCTTGAGCACTGCTCCTTGGTAGACAGGCAAAAATTAATTCAGCAGGGTTTGGTCCTGTGGCAGTTTTTTCATTGTGGCCTTTTCGTGTCATGTCTGACATGGCAGTGCTCCTGTTGGTTATATTAGCTTTTGTGTGGCACAACCCTCATTATTTTTTCCACAAGTTACAGGAAAGCTTACACACCACTGACTTCAGTGCAGGAGGAGAATTTGCTTCCATCTTTAAGAAATGTACTTTTCAGGAGACTGGTTTGTATAAAAAAAGTGTTTGTGCCCTATGCAGTGCAAAGTAAGGAATAGTTGAGAAATAAAGCATGTTTGACTACTGATGGCTATTGACCTCTGTTCTGTTATAATGGCAAAAATAAAAAGTAGCTGGTGGAGACCACACAATACATATCCTCAGACTAAACTATACATTTCAGGACATTTTTTGCTCAGCAATATATTGAATCTTGATATGATTTCGCCTTTTCCTCAGTCATTACCTTTTTAACTAGATTCTTTGCTGATTAACCCCTTGACTGATGTTCCCCTGACTTCCCTGTGAAAAGAGATTAAACACAAACATAGATTAATGTAATAACTCCTATGAATAGTAGAAGCAGCAAAGTTGAAGGGATGCTGCATGGCTGGCAGTGAATGCAAGGAGGAGGAGAATGGCAAAACCTTAATCCTGAGTAGAGGTCTAATCAGCCAGAATGATAACAAAAAATAAAAAGAAAGTTTTCAATCATTGGCTTTATCAAACTCAAACTTATTAAAAAAAAGTACACAAAATAAATAAATAACCCTTTTCCTTATGCAACTGTAAGCTTCCAGGCTGTGGCAGTGGCTTTAGCAAGAGAAACTGTAAGTTTATATACAATCCTCAGTAACCAGTGACTAATGAAACTTAATGTTGAGAGTATGATTTATTTCAGTGACTTTACAGAATCTTGGTGAATGAAATTCTAGCAGCTGTTCAACTTTTTGCAATCCAAATTGACTTCATCCAATGAATATATGACTTGGTCCAAGGCTGTCAGCATTCAACTGCAAGGCTTGACTTGAAAAACATGGTTACAGTGTCCACAAGTCTAGCCTGCTGTTGGAATTTGTACAATAGTCCATTTTCTGCACATCATAAGTATGTGATTTTATTGTTTTGTTCTGCATGGTAAAGGTACAAGGGACTCAATGGAAAATGATTGACCTCACTAAATCCCGACATAGCAGGAGGTAGACTTAATTTTAAGTTATGCCCGGGGATATTAATAAACTGAAATGGAAACAGATCCAGTAGCCACTTTTGTAAAAGTACTTAATACAGTGTCAACTATGTCTTCTGTTGTCCAATCAGCTAGGTTAGTAAAGTACAAAAAAAGAGAACTAAGTAGTAGAGGCTCTGCTGCTATGTACTTTTCTATTAAAAGGGAGGCTGTCTTGTGTGGATTGAGAGGTATTCTATGTGTGATTTGGCTGTGACTGTCAGTTGCTCTGTTAACCATGTTGTTGTAGAGCTCTCATCTTGCTTCGTTTGTGAATTTCCAATAAAACATTAATGCTCATGATGGTGTATATGGGCTTTATCTGCTTTCAGAGAGCGGAGAAGGTGTTGTAGAGAGGAGCTTGGCGCATCAAGGGAAGTCCCCGGCAGTCTAGGCCTATAGCAGCATAACTAGGGGATGATGGTTCAAGCTCAGCCTGAGCCAGCCGTAACTATGGGCAGCAGCATTCTGATTCAGCTGGAGACTGTTCAATGTTTTAATTGGACAGCCTGATAATAGGGAGTCGTAAAAATCAAGCCTAGAAGTAATGAAAGCATGTACTAGTTTTTCTGTGTCATTTTGAGAAAGGATGTGCCTGATTTTTGCAATATTACGTCGGTGAAAAAAGGCAGTTCTTCAAGTTTGTTTTATGTAGGAGTAAGGGACATGTCCTGATTAAAGACAACTCCAAGATTCCTAACGGTGGTGCTAGAGGCCAAAGCAATGCCATCTAGTGTAAGTGTCAGTAGATAATGTGTTTCGGGCTTCATTGATAGTTACAGTTGGGCATCATCTGTATAACAATGGTAGTTTATGGAGTGTTTCCTAATAATATTGCTTAAGGAAGCATATATAAGGTGAATAGAACTGGTCAAGGCACAGAACCTTGTGGAACTCCGTGACTAACTTTTGACTATATGGAGGATTTATTATTAACATGCGCAAAAATCGATCTCATAAATAGGACTTAAACCAGCTAAGAGCAAGTCCTTTGATGCCAATGAAATGCTCCAGTCTCTGTAATAGGATTTGATGGTCAATAGTGTCAAATGCAGCACTAGCATCTAACAGAACAAATACAGAGACAAGTCCTTTATCCAATGCTGTTAGTAGGTCATTTGTAACCTTCACCAGTTCTGCCTCAGTGCTATGATGCCTCTAAATCCTGACTGAAAATCCTCAAATAAACTATTATTATGTAAAAAGTCACATAATTGGTTGGCGACAGCTTTCACAAGGATCTTAGAGAGAAAGGGAAAGTTAGATACGGTTCTATAGTTGGTTAAGACATCTGGATCGAGGGTAGGCTTTTTAAGAAGAGGCTTAATTATAGTTATTTTAAATGACTGCGGTACGCAGCCTGATAATAAGGACAGATTTGAAACTATCTAATAGAGATGGGCTGAGGGTAAAACTTCCTTAAGCAGCCTGGTTGGGATGGAGTCTAAGAGAAAAGTAACAGATGATCTTCTTTAAGTTATTTGGTGAAGGTTGATAAGACAGAAACTGTCTAAGTATATTTTATATTATATATTAAGGCACAAGTAAATCTAACTATAATTTCATTTGTTTATTCCATTAAGTTAATGAGTTGCTTAGATGTATTCTTATGGTTCATATGACAATTTAAGCCTTATACTTTCACCTGCAACCCTGGTAGACAGCCTTGGGATCAACTGAAAAAAAAAAATATGAACACATATTTCAAAGCAGTAATTAGGCTTACTTTCATATCCTATAAGTACACCATGTACTAGACAGTGCTTCAATCAGTCTCTGTTATAGGATATCAGTATACAAAAGCACAATGAAATGGCTTTGATATTGCTTGCAGCCTACAGGAAAAAAAAATGAGTGAAGTATACATTCTTGACCTCCTAAGAACAATCTTAACACCAAGCTCCATCTTCTACGAATGGTAATGCCATTTTTCAAGAGAACTTATTGGTCAGTAGGCAGTGCTTTTATGCAAATTGTTGAGTTAGCCCAAACATTAACTGGTCTAGAGCAGGTTAGCACAAGTTACCAATGTAATCAGGCATGGACCCTGAAAATCCAGGGTTAAACTTGAAGTTACCTTGCTAACCCAGAATCCCACTTTGCGTTACAGGCCTCTGGACAGGCTGACTTGTTAGTGAAATGACGGAATCATCACTGTCTGGTAAGGCTTATATTTGTTGACTATGTTTGTATCAACAAGGAAAGGTGCATGAATGCTATGGCTGTATTTGAATACTGTTCTCCGCTGGTGGAGTTTCCAAGCGTCAAGTGCCAGTAATCCCTATCTGCTGAGGGAATTCACTGCTGCTGTTATTGTTGCAGTGGACCTGCAAAGGCTGGGGACTGCGAAGGAAGGTCTTTGGGTTTAACTCAGGGTTTCCAGTATAACAAAACAGGCTTACTTTTAACTGGGGAAGATCACCCTGCCACGTGGCTAAGCTGCTCCCCAGCAGGTTAACTTTAGAGGATCAGATCAAAACCTGTCAACAATCTGACTAGTGACCGAACAGATCACGTGAAACACACAGTCATTATTCCTCCAGGATCCTAACAGGGACATCAGCTGAATTGTTTGCTTTTCAATTGTTAATCTGGTTTTAAAACAGAGCTTCTGACAAACGGAGGGAGAGAGACTATTGTAGCTACATCTGAATTGTGAAAAGATTATTTTATTCTCAAGAACTTTCATGACGTATAGATATATATTCAGTATATTCAGAAAGTATTCTCCTCAATTTTGAGTATTTCAGTTTTTCTTTTTTTCAATAAGGTTGCAAAAGATTTTGCTTTCGCTTTGTCATTATGGGGTACTGAGTAGTACTTTCAAAATGCATGCGAAATTGCTTCCCAGTCCGAGACAACACATTTATAGAGTTCTTATATCGATGTCATTTTGCACAAACATCTTTTTGCTACCTTTCTTGCCCAGGCTAGAGTTTATACTGTTGCCATGGTTACATCACCTGCTCTGTTGCCGTCTACTACTACTACTTCTTGATTACTTATGGGGGTTAGCAAACAATGTAATAGTGCATATCTGCACTATTATATTGTATTTTTGCAAATTATAGCCATAAAGAAAATGAAAAAAGTGAACAGTTCTTTGAAACAATAATTGAAACAATAACGTAACAGTTATATACAGCATTTCTTTGTAAAAAGAAAATCTCGGAAAACAACTTAAGTTCCCTGTTAACATCATACACATGAGTTTCCGCCCGGACTTGGTCATCTTCTCAGACTCCACCAAGCTGGTAATTATGTGGGAGCTGACTGTGCCCTGACCAGGAGGACGCTCATGAGAGGAAGCTTGCTAAATACAAGGAGCTGGTGGAGCAGTGCAGAGGCCAGGGCAGGCGGGCTCGCTGTGAGCTGATTGAAGTGGGCTGCTGGGAGTTTCCTGGTCATTCAATCTGTAAAGCTCTGGCAGGGCTTGGAGTAACCAGAGCTGCAAAGAGAGGGGCCATATGTACCATCACTGAAGCCGCAGAGAAAGCCACTAGATGACTTCTGATAAAGAGGGCAAGCCCATGGATTGTTGCTGCTGGGATGCAATCGGGGACTTGATCAACCCCAGATGGGTCACCTAGTTGAGGTGGGTCTGATGTTGATAGATCCGAAACCCCCAATGACCCCAGAAACATCATGGATGAAGCATCCCAGTGCATCCTACAGCTGTATCTTGCAACCTGGATAGTAATGTATTTTCCAACATTTCTTCCCGTCATATACTGTCATGTCAATATGATTTTTTTGTTTCTTCAGTTGCACATTTGTCAGGTACTTAATTTAGTTTGAGTCCTACGTATATGTGCTGGTATCTGTAGGAATGTCATACCTAGTCCCATCATTTTAATTCTAGTTACATGTAGTGTTTGCTTTATCTTTATTAAAATATCAGCTCGGCAAACTAAATGGATGTAAATGGTTGAGCTGCAGGCAGAGCATGCTTTATGCTCTCAAAGGTCTCACATCACCAACGCACTGCAATGCTAACAAAATTCACCAGTTGAATTTTCACTGCCCTTTTTCTGAATACACAACCTTCATGTGACACACTGTGCTTGACACTACAATTACCTGCACATTAACTCCACAATCTTCAAATTTATGATTACTTCCACATTTTGCAAACTTTTCTTTCCTTTGCAATATATTCATACCTCTGGTACTTGTATCATTGAAGCAGAGGCGGTACACTGACAAACTGACAAAATTTCTACTCTCTTTAATGTTTTTAACAACTTTATTCTCCTAATATTGCCCCCATTGAGTTTTTCCAGATCCTCTTCAATTATATTATCAATTGTTATAATTCAGTGACTCACTATTTTCATCCTGAGTTCTTCTTTCACTCACCAGTTTCTTGCAAATATTTTCAATGAGAAAAAGTTAACCAGGTTCCTGGTTGTAGCAAGAAGTATGGCTGTTGGAAGTGGGAGGGACATTGTGGAGTCCTCTGTTCCCCGTGATTCTGATGGTACTAGTCTCTATGAGACAGAATGACCACTGTCACCAACTCTTGTTGCTCAGGATCAGCTGAGGCCTTCAAGCCAAGAGGAAGCATGTTCACCTGGATGTTTTTCTAGATGTTCACTGAAACCTGCAGAGGAGTCAAACCTCAGTGCAGTTTCTCATACTGATAAAAAAATGCGAAACCATGTATTGAAGACAAAGCTGACACGAAATGCTTGCTCAGATTTGTACAAGTCTTTACTTATTCTTTTATCAGAATATGATTACTTTGCCCCAACAACCTCCTCCACCCTGCTCAGCTCATTTCAAGGAGAAGCAAAGGAGTATGAGCACCATACATGAAGTTAAACTATACTAGACTTTTAGAACCAAGCAACTTATTCCTTTTGTAGTACCAGTACTGCATCAGCACTAGTACTGAAATGCTTACAATGATACCCAGCCAAGCCAAGACAGCAGTATGAAATTAGTTTGGAGTTGTAGTTGCAATTCATATACTAACATTACATTCAACCCGTTTGCAATCAGTCTTTCAGCTCTTATCAGGTCTCCCCATGTCATCTGTGTCGAAGCTGAAGGGCTTATCGTAGCCCATCAAGTGATTGTAGTCATGTGGGATGGTGAACAGGTCTGGGTTTACCAGCATCCCAATGTTGTTGGCATAGAAGGTGGTGAACATCTTGCTGACAGCTGGGATCCTGACCTGGCTCTGGTGGAACACGCTCTTTTTTTCTGTGAGGAAGACGCTGTAGGTGATGGCAGTGTAAGTGTCTCTGTCTGGGTTATGATATAGGCGGATTACATAGCCCTTGGTAATCAGGTGGAGGAGGACAGGGGTGAGGAAGGTAAAGAAGCCAATGACTCCACAAAAAGTGACCTGCATGGCCAAGCTCTGGACCCCTAGTCCGGTCTTCAGGAGGATGTGAGGCATGAGGAAGAGGCTGGCCCCGCTGGTGCTGTAAGAGAACAACTTTACCCCTGACAACAAGAGGTTTAGAGATTAGAGATTACTGAGTGAAGAGTTGCTGTGGAATACACTTATCCATACACTGCTATCATCAGGCATTTATCCATTTTATCCAAGTATCGTATGCTATTTCATCAGCATTAGGCAGTTTTGTCTCTCAGTTAAATTTCCACTTGATACGTCAACTGAAGATTTATGTGACTGTGAATTGGGATATTATGCATTAAGTTTACATTTAAATGGGTTACTTTGGCACTAAAGATAGAATTATGTTTGTGTCACAGTTACAATCGTCCCATTAACATGTCTGGTTTATGAACTGATTCATAGTTAGGGCCTGAGCCTTGACCAGTCTGAGGAATCGCTTACAAACTGCTGTGTTTATTATTATTATTCATAAGACAAATCAATCACATTTTTGAGGGAATAAGGGTGGTCGAAAACTCTCAAGACTTTGTACATGCATCAGATGTGGTGAAAATGTTACATTTTTAAAGGGCCCCCTCACATGTCGGTGTTAAAATGGCTCAATAGTGCCCCCCACAAAATTTCAACAACGTAGCCCTTGCAAGACATTTCATCTACATTTGGAAGCCACATGTCCAAAGACTTACAAAAAAGCCTCTTAGAGCCATACCTAAACCAATCAGCGAGTCACCCACTTTGAAATTTTGACAAAGATTTAGCCATTTACAGGCATTGTACTTGATATCAAATGCAGTCAATCTAATCTAAAGACCTTCCTGATGCTAAATTGCGAAGCTTTTGATTTTTTTCTTGAGCAGTGTCCATGATGGCATGGCGTGATTGATGTTTTACCATGAAAGAGAAATTGCTTGCAATTCAAATATGTTCAATCTGCCCCAAAGCGTCTCTTTTCATAAGACACCTAGCATGAAAACATCTAATTTCCAAGTCATAGTCATAACTTCACATAGTGGCAACAGGATATGACATGTTTTATACTTTGATGTACTCCTCATAATGGGTTGACCAAATCCATCTCAAATTTGATCAAAAAAGCTTTAAGACCTTGATTATGATTTATTGTGAAGATTGTGCATTCTCAGTGAGCAGTGTTGCCCTGACTGCGCAGTTGATTTCAGTGTTTCACCATGAAAAAGGAAGTTGTTGTTGAGGGACTAAGGCTGCTTGAAAACTCATGAAACCTGGCACATGTGTCAGAGGTGACACAAAATGTCAGCAAAATACCCTTCACAGTACGTTTGGTCTAGATGTGCAAAATTTGTTAGGGAGATGTAACATGCTATGCCATGCTGGACTTCACATATTTATAACATCACTACAACCCTACATGGTTTCATGCTATATGGTGTTCATTCCACAATAATCGTGTTAAATTCTTTCATTCACTTTGACGTTCCTCCATAATTAAAACAAATACAGGTTGCCTTCTCTATGCCCATTTGGCTTTATGCCTTCTGTGATTTGTATAGATAAACCAAGTGAAAAATAAAAAAGGCTCTCTTCTCTCCTTCTTATCAGTGAGTGCATTACAAGTTATTTGTTTGCTGCTCAAACACTCTCCACTCTAATGCTGATGGGAGTTGGCTAAACTACTTCTGAAGCAGATGCTGGTACAACCTTCTCTACCTCTTCCAAGTGTGAGCAGCAGGAGACATACTGTGATGCTCTAGGATTACATTACTGAACTATGACCAGGACACACTGAGTTAAGTTTGGGACCAGACTGTATTGGCATTGGGATGTAAAAACTGGCAACTCATCTCAGAAAATTCTGATACAGCCCTAAATGTAAGGTTTGCCTTGTTGAACAGCCAACTGAAAACTAAACAATTGCTGTGTGATCATTAATAGCTAAAGAAATAATGTTTACATTGTTTAATTCACGGTGAGAGTGATGATCACAGCAAGCAGAGGGTTTGCAATGGAGATGGTTTTGTGGATACGGAGGTTCTGAAATGGAGACTTTAGAGGCTTTTTTTTTTTTTTAACTTGCTCTATCTAAACATATTGTATTAAGTATAAAACCAGATCAGGTATGAGGCTAATTTTGAGCCAAAACGTAACAGCCAAACAAAACATGTTTTACAAATGGCTTATGATTCACTAACAAACTCAGTATGGTTTTAAAATACAAAACATTAACAAACTAATGCATTTTGTTTGCAAATACAAAGCTATCTATCAAACAAATACATAATGTATTGCTAATACATCATGCTTTAGAAACAAATGCAGCATGTCTTACAAGTACCAAAAGTATATCCTACAAAGCCAAAAAAATATTGCTACTCTTAGTTTGAAAAACAGTAGCTGCAGCATTTGGTAAACTGGATGCACCATTTTAACATATTTATACATGCAATTCTACTTCTAATGTTTAAATGTGAAACTTGTTATCCCAATACATATGAAGGTTAAAACATTTATGCACTGTTTCTTCTTTACAGTGAAGTGATTTGTACTAACTCAATACTGTCATATTACTTCGAGATGTTGTGGGAAAATACTGAATGAAACTGGCAAGGGTCTTGCCCCCCTTTTCAGAAGCTCAGAAGTAATTAAGACAATTGACAACTGATCAATTTCATGATCAGGTGTAGCCTGTTCCCTCATTATTTAATGACAAATGACGAAGATAAAAGGTCTGGAGCTGCTTCCAAGTGTTGACTTTGCATTTGGTAGCTGTTCATGGGAACTTTTAATATGCAAGAGGTGGGGATGCAAATGAAGGAGGCATCATTAGGCTGAGAAAACGAAACAAACAAAAAGACTATCCAAAATATGTATCATTCGTCTGTCCATTTGACAAACAGTGAAATCAAAGTTTTCTCTTTTGTTACATAGTCTCTATGCTGTTACAGTTCAAGTTCTTCTTCCCAACGTCGAAATCAGGCTGTGTGATCCAATGGGTATTAGAGCCAATCCCAATGACACCGTAAGAAAACTCATTTGTGTATATATTTTTTCTTCTGATGCGAAAGTTCCAAAGAAAGCAGAACCATTCTTGCATGGCTGTCAATATTAAGAATACAGCAATTCCCTAAGCAAAAAATCCTATAATGGCGACAGGACATGTCCCTCGGGGAGTCTTACTGGAACATCTGGTTGGTTTGCTTTACCCCGTGTTACACATCTGTGATTTCCACAGTTTAGAGCATTGAGTCCAAAAAACCCCATTCGCACTGTTTTTCGTGAAATCCGAGCAGAGCCCTGGTCGACATGAGACACGAACAGGCACGAACAGTCGATGCCAGACAGACCGATCTCAGCGGCTAATGCTAACTGAGCTATAGTTTATTTCCAGGTACTTTCGTCTCGTTAATATGTCCGGTAAAGTACCGGCTTGCTGACTACACGAAGCACCTGTCAAGAAAAACTGTGTTAGGTCGCCCTTAAATACCTTGTTGTTCAAACCGAGGAACGACCTTCTGACGGGATGTAGCCGTGTCCCAGCGGCTCCTCTGACACAAGCCCCGGGAGCCGGAGCGCCACGCCGGGCGGCCGCAAGGTGGATGTAGCCCGCGGACCGGGAGGTCAGGCTGCGGGGCGAGCTCCGCAGGACAGCGAGGGGAAACATGGTCGGCTCCGCAGAGACGGCGACGCATTCACGGACGTTCAAACCTCACACGCTGCCAACAGCTCTTCTTCGTTTGATAGCGGGTCGGAGGCCAGCACGGAAGGTGCATACCGCCACCTACTGTACGGGGGTGTGCGCCACCATTGCTCCTTTAAGTAGATGATAGAGGTGTTTCCTCAAGACACTGAAATAAAACGCTCCCTCTCGCTGCTCATCTCCACCTCCAGCAAGACTCCACTGGGTCGGTACCTTCCAGTTTCTATTTCAGCCAAAGCCTCATATCTTTCTCTTTCCTAATTATATTTTCTGTGCAGCTACAACTGCCCATGATATAAAAAAGTGATTTCTTACATCCTGGATATCCTAACATTAGTCTTGAAAAGCTTAAATCTAACTTTCGACATTGACCTTCCAAATTTCTAACTCTATCACTAAATCCCTTCCTTCTTAATGTCAGTCCTGCCAAGATTTTGTTATATCACCACATATAACAGATTTGCTTCATCTCTACCAAACATAATTCCTAAGAAATCATTGCATAATTGTATTGTTTCTGAAAGCTTACCAGACTCACATAAATTTCACTTATTTCATTTTTTAATCTGACATTGTGTTCTGGTTTTAGACTGTGCACAGTAGCACAATCTGAATAGTCAAATTCAGCAACACATCTTATTAACTCACAACTTTTTTTTTTTTACTTTTGTCTCAGTATATTCTATATAACTTTTCCATGTATACTTGTTATCATGCTGTAGTCCTACATATGTAAATACTTTGACTCTTTCCATGGGCTTGTTATATATATTTAATATGTTTCCATTATCTGTAACAATTTTGCAAATGAGATGTGCAACCAAAGTTAAAAGACTATTTTTCCACACAAGCTATTGCTTTCAGCCTACTCCAAATAATGTGAAAATTTTATTTCCCCTTTTCCAGGTTGTTCCATTATGTGTATGCACTGAAGATTGTACTCTTGTCCCTGTTCTTTCAAGATCAAAAATCACTACAGTAATGTATTATGGCGCCACCTTGTGGAATTCGGTTGATAATGTCAAAAATGTGTGATGTTTCTGAACCAGCTTTCCCCTGAAATTTTCTATTTGTTAAAAATACTCATCTCCCAATTACATATCAATTATATATATTCTTTGTCATCATTTGTCAAACATTATGATGTGTTTATTTGAATTTTGTTAATCAAGAGCTCTTTCCACAGATTTTATATTGTCATATTTTAGAAATCCCAAAAGGGCCTCTATCACTGAAAAAGAGGCACTCACAAATATATACTTCTTTGTGTTGAATCTCAGATAGACAGTCCTTGTTATCCCAGGGGAAAAGGTTTACAGCCTGTACTTATCTCGAACAACATAAAGCAACCCCCAAAAGTCCAGGTTTTCATATAGAGCAGGGTGGGCTTGGGTGGGCATAGCACAAAACAGGTTCCACATAGAGATGAATAATAATAATGAGACTAATAATAAAACCAATATTTATGGTAATATGTCTAATAACAACACTAATGATAAAACTAATAAGACTAAATATAATATATAGTCACCTCCAACTTAAAAAGGAGCCGCTATGCTGCAAAGTCTGATTTTATTTCAGATATCTAGTCTCTGAGATTTCTACCCCATCTTTATATAACAGAGGTGAATGCATTTCCCACAGACCTCATTTTAGGCAGTTTTCATAGGAACTTTTACTTTAGTAGAAAACATTCCCCTGGTATAACTAAGTGTATTCTGTGGATTATCCATTCTCAGTGGTTTGATCCCAACTCATTGAAAGCTTTTTACACTAAAGGTTCATGTATGCCTATAAATCATTGAAAAGTTAATACTTTTAAATTGCTTTTTAAAAATAACATAAACATGCTCAATGTTTTCACTGAGGACTAGACAGACTTAAAAGAGTTATTATTGTCTGTATGTATGTATGGACTTTATGGATGGCCAGCGCTAAAATGCTTGGTCATTCAAACGCATCTGCCATGAAGAGCTGTTCAATGAATTGCAATTAATATACGAGAAAATGCCTTCAGCAGAGCACAGACCTTCACCAAGGCCAGTATCAAAAAACACACATCAGACTTCAGGCAAAATAAGAAATTCTAATTCATAGTAAAGGGTCTGGATCAGCTCAATAAAACGATATGACGGCTCTTCCCTGGCCCATGATTGATTTGGTAGTTTCTGTGTAATCCTGCAGACAAAGAACCAACAAACAGACAGGGGTGATTAGATAACCTCCTTGGTTGAAGTAATAAGATCTTGTGCACTATGTTCTTTCCCCCAAAACCAGTATAATCAATTGCTATCATCTCTGATTCTGACTAAGACTGAAACAGCATGGCCCACTGAGCCATCAGCTCCCAGGCTAAACAGTCACAACCATTGGATGACTACTTTCAGAATAACACAAACAGGTAAAGTAATGGATATGACAACCAGAAGGATGTACATTGATTATACAAAAGTGTTTTAACATCAAGGTATTCCCAAAGAGACAGGACATTAAGTCTCTATTATTGCAGCCGGCATCAGTCTTACAGTTTGTCATTCATTTTAGGTAATCTAGTCGCACTAATACTGGGTATGCCCTGGGCAGCTGTGGCTCAGGTGGTAGAGTGGTTGCCCACCAACCGGAAGGTTTTAATTGCAATTCGTTGAACAGCTCTTTATGGCAGCCTGTGAATGACCAAGCATTTTAGCGGAAGGTTGGGGGTTCGATCCCAGCTTCTCTAGTCTGCATGTCAAAGTGTTCTTTGGCAAGATCCTGAACCCCAGATTGACTCCTATGTGTCACTGGTGTATGAATGTGTGTGTATGTAGAATGCACTGAAATGTGTAGAAAAGCGCTGTTTGAATGTGTGTGAATGAGTGAATTTGACAGTCGTGTAAAAGCGTTTTGAGTGATCACAAAGACTAGAAAAGTGCCATATAAGTACAGTCCATTTACCATATGTTCCTGCACAGTATAATTGATGATTAAATTCCAATACCAGTACTTTACTTCTACATGCATAATGCCAGATTTTTATTTGAGAAGTATTTTTCAAGTGCTTATTGGTACTTTCATTAATGCTTTTGAGAAGCATTTGATTTGAACAAATTTTCACACATATTACTAAATGATGAAGTTAGCATAAGAACCAATAACTGAAGTACTGTACCTGTACTTTTAAAATAGACTCTAGTTGAACAATGACCCGAAAGCACAAAGTTTATGGTGTCATATCTGAATTTTAAAACCACTTCACAGGTGTTTAAATAGTATGAAAGCAGTATACATTGTATACATTAGTCTGTAGCACATTTCAAAAACAGGCTCTGACCAGGAAATTTGGATGGGTCAATTTATAGATTTTACGGGTTCCAGTAGCTTCATGATATTTTTTATTAGGCAATATGTAAAAAAAAAAGGAGGTTAATTGTATATTACATGGGCATGTAGTGAGAGTGACATTCTTAAATACAAACAAAGTAGTAAATATTGCAGAAGGGCCCTCAGTATTCACACACAGAGGCACTAGTGTCAAGACATGCAAAAGAATTGATAAAATATTAAATAGAAGAGAGAATAAAAATGATATCTACTGAAAATATGGAGGTAGTATGGGAAGAATGGAAAAGTATAAAAACAGCTGATAGTTAAATAGTGCTCTGAATTAATTCTTAACTATGCTAGTGGTATAGTGCAAGGGAATACAATGTTGTTGTCGATTGGTCCACCATTTTGATCGAGACTGACATATCTCAGACATTTAGGGATTACATTTTGAACACACATTCATGGTACCTAGAGGATGAATCTTACTGGTGATTCCCTGACTTTTCTTCCAGCACCACCAACAGGGGGAAACTTTTGGCTTTTAATGAAATGTTTGGATTGGTTGCTAAGAAATTTGGTACAGATAATAAAAGCTAGTACCACCATGATTTTCCATCCAGTAATATCCATAATACCATCCACTGACATTTGGAACATGCATTCACGTCCCCCTCAGGATGAACTGTAATCACTTTTGTGAGTCTTTAAATTTTCCTCTAGCATCATCTTTATCTTCGGGTAAAAATTTAATTTGGTCAATGTACACATAATTACTGTCTTTCCCATAAACCTTGGCAGTAGTTCGTGCTTAGTGGCAATTAGCTTGCAAACACTTGTTGAACATTTAGCTTTTTTCTCAAACCCTGATGTGTCCATGAACAGCTTCACAGGGCTGTTAGTATGTTGTATGTTCTACACCAAGAAAAATAACTATGAAGATAACTATTATTATATATGATTTTAAAAATCATTCTAAGTCAAATGGATGGTGGACCCCACATCACAATTATAACATAACAATGGCGAACAATATCGGCTCACATTCAGAGTGATTTGATGACCAATTGACACATATCTGAATTTACAGGGTATCACATTCAGAAACGGCAGATGCAGTACGTATAAATGATTTGGTTTTCTTTCTCCTCCATGTAAAAGAGAAAACAAGATAGTTAACCAATACGGTGACTCTTTCTTTGGAGAAAACCTCAAGTATAAAGGGTAACACCACTGCAATTCTGAATAAACAGATTCTGGAGCTGAAATACAGGTTTTGTGAAGAAACACAAGGAATCACGCAAACCAGGGCCTCTCTTCTGCTTGGAAATGCCACCTCTGTTTGGACCCCTTCAACACAAACTGGCTTGCTGTTGGGGAGTCAGTGTATCTACTCTATATATTTGAGCTGTATACTGGACTGTGTTGATGCTGTAATTACATTAGTGTGATGCTTGTCTCCCTCTCTTACCTTACTAGAGGGTAATGATGCAAAGATCTGGGCTTGGCAGGTACCAGAGGGACGGCTGAACACAGTGACTGAGCCTGACCTCATGTTGCAAGATAGGACAGCTTCCACAAATGGTGCACTACTGAAATCACCTGAATTCTTTTATTTATAATAGAATGCTGATTGTCAGGTCTGACATAGTCAAGTTTATTGACAGCTACTATGAACCCTTGCAGGCCATTAGGTCAAGAAAGGTCAAGCTGGTCCTCACTGGACATGAGGACCAGGTGTGTGACTAAAAAATTGCAATTTTAAAACTGCGTCTGAGTCTGAGAGTTTTCACTCAGCCTTGATGAGAGGATACTGCAAATTGGTATGTTAAGAAATTGATCATAGTTGTAGATATGAAAAATGTTAATTTTGAATGCCCCTGAGTTTCTTCTTCCAGCCCTCACTTGTGGCTTTACTTGCCATGGCTTGAGCCAAAAAGGCAAGCTCCTGGCCCCTGTGCCACAAAGACATGAAAGTATGCATCTATAACCCTTGTAAGTCCACTTCACCTGTACACATAGAACACACAAGGGGGTATGGTAGTTTGCAGCCATAAAATATTCATCTTTAGGTGTGTGTGGGTGTGTTGTTAGAATAGTAAAACACATACATAGCTCCTCTCCAGAACTCTTTGCAAACATGTGGAAGCTTCTCATACTTAAATATTAACAACTTTGAACCCTTGTAACCTGTTTTAGTGAAAAACAAACAACAAAAACAACAAACGAAACAATTTTGCTCCTTTCTGTTTGTGCAGCAACACACATTTTAAAAGGAATTTTTAAAAGGAATAAACAACTTATCTGATTGTCTATATTGAGTTGGGGTATCTAAGATGTGTCTGTCTAAGAGGTGCTCTACACAGGAAGCGATACATGATACAGTTTTTCTACCATTAACTCATCTTTAAACATAAATTCTATTCTTCCTCTTTTTTATGAGGGTTCAGGTCCTGATAGCCACATAGGAGCTTGTTTGGTGCAGGTGTGCGATGGCAGGTATCTGCTGGTTTTAGGGTCAGACAGGTAATGAGGACAACTTTACAGAGTTACTGTATCATAAAAGCTATATATTTGAGTGATTTTAGTGACTTTTCATTATGGTTCTAACAATACAGAGGTGTATGAGCTTTCTACAACAGTCTTTTATTCTATTAAAATATGCAACCTGATTTAATCGTGTTTCTTGTCATGCCTCTGCACTCACAGAGTACATTTGCCTTACTCTGCTGACTCCCTGCCCGCTGGAGCCATAGCCAGCACTCCTGACGAGGTCTCTCCCACTCCACACTCATCTCTTTTTACAAACCTGACACCAGTGTGGTCCTCCTCACTGAAAAAGTGGGAGGATTAACAACGGCCTTGATAGTAGAGATGACACAATAAATATAACATTTACATGTTTCATCCATTTTCCAAGACATCACTTGAGTGTACATCTTTGAGATGGTCTCTGAGACGCCGTGCTGTTGATTGCAACTCTCCTGAGCTACATAAGATACTGGGCTGATGTCAATATTAGTTTTCTTCTTCATATTTTTTAATGACTCACACATTCACCAAAACATCTGTAGAACATTCATAGTTACACTCAGCACTCTGTTTTTGTCTCTATACTATAACCTGTAACTCTACTGGTTAAAGGCACTTGACATTTCTGTCAATTTGTATGATGTGGACATAGCTATGGGACCAAGGCTTACCAAGACAACCATAGAGCCAGTGGCCTTCAGAGTGACATGGGTCAAGATAGGCCAACGATACCACCTAGTGAACACATTATATGGGACCTCTGCATAACTTCCCTGAGCATTATTGCTGTGAAAAGGCCATGACTTTACCATTGTTAGCTCCAAGCTCCAAGAGTAACGAGACACGGCACCGGGACCCAGCACTGACAGCCTCTGCCTGGCTCTTTGGCTCCAATGGTCAAAACAGAAAGATCAGCCTGAATCCTACATACCATGCGACTTTGTCTTACACACAAATGGAAAGATTTGTTTGTTCGTCCACATCTCTGCTTACCACTAGAGCCTACATATCAGCAGTGTCCTGAGGGCTGTTTCACAAAAGTAGAATTAAGAAATCCCGGATAACTGAAAAAGCAAGGCTTGACAGTCTGCTCAGTGATGCCTGGCTTTTCACATTTCACGAGGTCCAAGTAAAGATGAGTCGGTCTGACTATGTCAGGCCACGTGTAAGTAATTCCGAAACACGTGTATCCACAGCTTTCTTCAAAAGATGCTGTGAGTCGATCACAGATTTACTGATGCTCAAATGAAGAAGATGCGTGTGCCATACATCACACCAAGATTTCACTTTGATTTTTTCGCCAGCTCCTCAATTGTCCAGTCATACGGATATTTCCTGAGAAGCTGACAAGTAATTATTTCTTATACTTATAGGCTAATTCTGACAGATTCAGACAAGATCTGTGGTTAGTAAATATATATTTTTAGGCTACCTATTCATTCAGTCAGTCCACTATTGTCTGCCATGCCTTTTCTCTCTCTTTTATAATACCGGCCATGTTCCTTTCTTTGTTCCATCCTTTCTTGCAAATAATCAAAAAAAGCCTCCATTAAATGATGTTGCTACTGTCAAAACAGTTTAAAGCAAATCAATAACAGAAACAGCATTTTAGTGCAATTTTTATCTATAACAGCTCAATCTCATGTTTCCTTAAAAGAAAATTGTGGGGAATATTGAAAAATTTAAATGGCCCACTGATGCATTAAGTCATTGTTCTTATTAGTTAACTACTTGCTACATAAGGAACGGTTCTGGCAACAGCTTCAGAGGAAAGATGAGTCATTCTCTTAATCCTTAATGTCATAAAAGTTGGCTGAAATTAATGAAAACAGTAAAAATATGTTGATCTAATTAAAACCAAGACATTTCTATGGACCTGACCGTCCATGTTCTAAACTCTGGCAGTTTGCGCTGCCCCATTAAAAAGAACCCTGATGACTTTTGATATGTGCCAAACGTTGCGAATACACATTGGCCTTAACAAAAACATATTACCAGCGGAGGCACAGACACACTGAAGACAGACACTCCTGTCTCTTGCTGATGTACTGAGGTGAGCGTAGTGTGTCACTTCCTGCTGCCGGCGTTCATGCAGCCAGAAGTTTGTTTTGCTGCTCTGCTTCTACCCAGTTAATTTAGCTACTCTCTCCTCTACAGCAGCTAAATTACCACGTACATTTAAACCTACACTAATCAACGCTCGCTTTATCCCTCTTGTATCGATCCTCTCACTAATTCACAGTCACCCACAAGCTTCTCAAATCTGTTAGTTACTTTAGCCTATCTGTTAGCAATGGCTTCTCCTTCTCCAGCTCTCTCCTGCTCGGTGAGTTTAATGTTCAGTGATAGCTCTGCCTCCTTTAGCGACAAGGGTACGTGTAGTAAATGTAATTTATTTTCAGTGAGAGAGGCAAGGTTCAGTGAATTGCACCATGGAAACTAAATCGTTAGCAACAGTAACCAGCCCCTGCTAGCCGGTGCGAGCCGTCCTAGCGTAGCTGCTACTCTCCCCGGCAGCTCAGTCATGGCGGCTGCTGACGGTCCCTAAGAAGAAGCGTAGCCCGAGACAAA
Source organism: Istiophorus platypterus (assembly GCA_016859345.1). Taxonomy (NCBI): domain Eukaryota; kingdom Metazoa; phylum Chordata; class Actinopteri; order Istiophoriformes; family Istiophoridae; genus Istiophorus; species Istiophorus platypterus. The sequence goes on along the minus strand of CM029113.1, from coordinate 962,033 downwards.
AGCCTGTGGTTCACCACCAACCAGTCCATGTTTCAAACAGATTCTCCCCCTCAACGACACAGCCGCTGAGAAACAAACTCTGGTTATGGGAGGTCAATTTTAAGACATGTGAAGTTAGCGACACCAGCGACCATAGTTAAATGTCTTCCTGGGGCCAGAGCGGGCAAAGTTGAATCATATTTAAAACTGTTTGCTAAGGATAAGCGTAAATATAGCAAGATTATTATTGACGTTGGCAGTAATGATACCTGATTACGCCAATCAGAGGTTACAGATATTATTGAGGAGTCGGTGAGTACATACGCAAAGATGATGTCAGACTCTGTAGTTTTCTCTGGGCCCCTGCTCAATTAGACCAGCGACGATATATAAAGCTGCATGTCATCGTTCTATCACTGGTTGTCGAGGTGGTGTCCAGCAAACCACATTGACTTTATAGACTATTGTTGGACTTTTTGGGGAAGACCTGGTCTGATTAGGAGAGATGGCTACATCCCACTATGGATGGAGCAGCTCTCATCTCTAGAAATCTGAAGGAATTTATTAGAAAACCAAAACCATGACAACCCAGAGTTGAGATCAGGAAGCAGAGTTGTAGTCTTACACACTTCTCTGTGCCTCCATTACTGCTGTCACCCACTCAATTCCCCATAGAGACTACTCATCTTTAATAGAGGAAAATAAAAGCAACCCTAGGTTTCTTTTCAACACTGTAGCCAGGCTGACTGAGAGTCATAGCTCGATTGATCCATGTGTTCCTATAGCTCTCATTAGCAACGAGTTCATGAGCTTTTTTAATGATAAAATTCTAACTTTTACAGACAAATTCACCTCCTCCTGCCCTCAACCAGCACTAGTTTTTTCTCAATCACAGAAACATTAGAAACAGTCGTTAAACCTGATATATCCTTAGGCAGTTTCTCTCCTATCGACCTTCACCAACTGACTTCAATGATCTCTTCATCTAAACCAATAACCTGTCTCTTAGACCTCATCCCAACCAGGCTGCTTAAGGAAGTTCTACTCTTAGTTAGCACTTCTCTATTAGACATAATCAATCTTACCTTATTATCAGGCTATGTACTACAGTCCTTTAAAATAGCTCTGATTAAACCTCTTCTTAAAAAGCCTAGCCTCGATCCAGATGTCTTAACCAACTATAGAACCATATCTATCCTTCCCTTTCTCTCTAAGATCCTTGAGAAAGCTGTCGCCAACCAGTTGTGTGACTTTTACTTAATAATAGTTTATTTGAGGATTTTCAGTCAGGATTTAGTGGCATCATAGCACTGAGACAGAACTGGTAAAGGTTATGAGTGATCTACTAACAGCATTGAATAAAGGACTTGTCTCTGTACTTATTCTGTTAGAGCTTAGTTCCACATTTGACACTATTGACCATCAAATCCTATTACAGAGACTAGAGCATTTTATTGTCATCAAAGGACTTGCTCTTAGCCGGTTTACGTCCTACTTATCAGAACGATTTCAATTCGTACATGTGAATGATGAATCCTCCATCTACTTAAAACGTAGTCACAGAGTTCCACAAGGGACTGTGCTTGGACCAGTTCTATTCACCATATACTCCATAAATTTCCAGTGTTATGCAGATGACATCCAATTGTACCTATCAATGAAACCCAAAACCAATCAGTTAGCTAAACTTCAAGCATTGTCTTAGGGATGTAAAGATCAGGATGACCAGAAACTTCCTACTATTGAACTCAGATAAAATTGAAGTTGTGCTTTGCCCACAACTCCTCAGAAACACATTATCTACTGACATACTTATTCTAGGTGGCATTGCTCTGACCTCTAGCACCACCGTTACAGATCTTGGAGTTGTCTTCAATCAGCATATTTCCTTTAACTCCCATATAAAACAAACTTCAAGGACTATCTTTTAACGATCATAATATTGCAAAAATCAGGTACATCCTTTCTAAAATTAAGCAGAAAAACTAGTACATGCTTTTGTTACTTCTAGGCTTGATTATTGCGACTCCCTATTATCAGGCTGTCCCAATAAAACATTAAACAGTCTCCAGCTGATTCAGAATGCTGCTGTGAGAGTATTGACAAGAACCAGAAAGAGATCATATCTCTCCTGTGTTAGCTTCTCTGCATTGGCTCCCTGTGAAATCCAGAATACAATTTAAAATCCTCCTCCTCACCTACAAAGCCCCTAATGGCCAGGCACCATCTTATCTTAAAGAGCTCATAGCACCTTACTATCCCAGGTCAACACTTTGCTCCCAGAATGCAGGACTACTATTGGTTCCTAGAGTCTCCACAAGCAGAATGGGAGGCAGAGCTTTCAGTTATCAGGCTCCTCTGCTGTGGAACCATCTTCCAGTTTGGGTGACCTAAAGGTCGGCTTCAAGGCCAGATGTTATAGTTGGGCTAAAAACAGTCAGTTGAGGAGGCAGGGCCGCCCCCTTTAGCATGGCCCTCAGTCTTGACAGTTTACGGAACCAAGTCTCCCTGTGCCGCCTCTCTGGACAGTGCCTGTCCTGGGAAACATGTGGGGGGGATCCCTGTGTGTTTTCCACCATGATTCAGGATTATTGTCTGAAGTTTCTTCACCCACCCCTGCTGACGAGTCAACCACATTTTCAGTGTTCGCAGACCTACAACACAGGCAGATTCTGGCAGATTAGGTCTGTAATCTCATGGCAAAGAAAGCCATCATGGAGGTGAAGCAAAATGATGAGCAGGCTGGGGTCTACAAACATTACTTCCTCATCCAAAAAAGGGTGGGAAACTCAGCCTGATTTCAGAATTACAGGGGCTCAACAAGTCTTGATGCAAGATATTACTGTGCCAGGGGTTCGGCAGGCCTTCCTCCAAGGTGAATTGTTTGCGACAATTGACCTGAAGGATGTGTATTCCCAGATCTCAATAGGGGAGGGATACGGATGCTACCAAAGGTTTGAATTGAGATGCAAGGGACCAGCGATATACCAATTGGGATATCCCATTCAAACTATTGCTGGCCCTTTATACATTTACGAGATGCATGGATGTAGTCCTGAGTCCCTTGAGGCAGGAAGGTCTTTGCATCTTCAATTACCTGGACAACTGGCTGACATGTGCTTACTCAGAGGAGCGGTGTCAATATGAACCAGCTCCTGCAGCACTTAGGACACCTTGGCCTACACCTTAAAAGGAGGAAGAGAAAGCTACACCCCTCACAGATGAAAGAGTTCCTGGGCATGTGTTCGGATACCAAAGCAGGTAGTCTTTCTTTGGCTTTGGGAAGACAGGCTGCACTCGGGGCTTGCCTTTCCCAGTTTTGTTCAGGAGCAGGGGCAGCTGTCTTGCACGTTGTGCCCCTGGCCCTTCTGAACAAGCGCCCAGTGCAGCATTGCCTTCTCAGTCTGGTTCATTGTCCATGGAGATATCTGCATGCATGAGTGTTGTTTGTCCACAGAGAAATCTGCATGCCAGAGTGTTGGTGACACACTCTCTGCTGGTGGGAGAGGCCAGCCAACTAGACACAGTGCACACTGTGCACAGTGTTTTGTTGCCAGTTGGTGTCAGCCAGGACCTAGGCATCAGTGGCCAATTGTAAGGACCTTGTTTAACTCAACACATCAAATTTTTGAAGAGCAAGCTATCCATCAAGCCTTGCGCACTTCCTACCAGAGCTAAAATATTGCCATTGGATCAGAACAGACAGTACAGTAGCATACATAAACAAGCAGGGGGGATCGGGTTCACCACGCCTTTGCAGACTATGTGGGGAATGGGTGTTTCTGAGGTTCAAATCCCTCAAGCCGACACACTCGTCCAGTCAGGCAAACTTTGCTGTGGATAAAATCCACAGCAAAGTTCTCAATTCTCCAGTATTCTCCCCTGAGAATTGAGGCTGCATCTGGAGGTCGTGAGCAAGATCTAGGATCGCTTTGTTACAACCGCAGCTGATCTCTTTGCCTCCAGGGAAACAGCTCACTGTCCCCTCTTCAACTCCATAAGGAGAGCCGATCCTCTCCTGTACACGGATTCTGACACACCAGTGGCCTCAAGGCTTACTGGAGTCCTTTCCTCCCTTCAGCCTCCTGCACCCACTACGACAGAGAGTTCAAGTAGAAGAGATGAGACTCAACCTGGTGGCCCCCAGCTGGCCACAGATGATCTGGTTCTCAGTAACTGTATTTCTCCATCAAGAATGTCCCTAGGAGCTTCCTGTTAACCTCCTGTCCCAGGCTGATAAGACTCTTTTTCATCCTTTTTCTCAGGGACTCAGGTCTGGCCCTTGAGTCTAGGGCTAGGTTTCAAGCCATGAGGTTGCCATAATCTGTGGTTAGCACTCTGCAGGGAGCTTGGGCTCCATCAACTAGGGCTGCATAATCTTATCGTTGGGAAGTGTTTCAGTCATGGAACAAGAGGCAGGTAGACCCCCTCTCCTACACAGCCCATAACATCCATCAGTTCTTTCAGGACAGGTTTGAGGTGGTAAAGTCTCATTCAAGGGGAATGGTGGCAGCCATAGAAGCAGCCTATATTTTTCCTCAGAAACTGGCAAAGGGCTGTTGTGGCCTCATTACTCAGTGATCTTATGGAAATGCTCAAACCACCTGTTTATTATTACAGATATTGAAATCTGATGACATAGTACATTAAAATGATGTTATATATAACAGTTGTTGTAAAGCCAAAGGAAATTTAATGTTCAAGAAAACTACAGCCAGAACAACTTTGATATTTCTTGTAAAGGGGTGAATTTATGGAATAAACTTAAGGATGAATTAAAAATCCCTACCCGTACCTTTAGAATAAAATATGTATGAAATAATCATGTTTAAGACAATGTTCAAAATGAATGGAAAAATAACATATCCTATATAATAATATATAGTGTATATAATGTTTATGGCCTTTACATTGTTCAGTAAAATAGTTTTTTTTGTTTATTTTTTTTTTTCCAGTTATTTGATCATTCATTTTTAATAAGAAGTGTGTAAATAATGAATACCGTGCTGATTAGGTAAATGTGGAAGGGCATGCACAATAAGCCTTGGCTGCAGATTTCTCCTTTCACTCTTATTTAAAACAATATCAAATATCACATCTAAGTGTCAATTCATAATTGTCTAAGGATGAAGTAATCAAAGTACATTGAATATCTATTTAGCATTTGAAATAAAGATATTTAAGCATTTACCCAACAATGTTATGTGTCACAGATGTATCATATAGTCCAGTGCAAAAAAGCTGTCAAACCAATAAAATGCTTTCTGAAGCACCAATGACATTTGTAGCTTCAGGCATCATCAGTCATGCAGTAGTGGTCATTTTACAGAAGCTCTAAGACTAAATATAGAACAGTATGCTCTACAGCTGTAAACAAGTGCCTGTGCAAAATTAGGCTTTTGGAAGCACTAAGGCTACTTACTGGTTGCCTTAATTGATCATCATCAAGTTCATGGGCCATTGTGTTAAAGCTAACATTACTGACATGTAACAGGACCTTGTAACATGCCACTGAGAACTTGTATTTTGATACTACTGATTTACAGAATCAATCTAACCATATGACATTTTTAATCAACATAATGAGGAAATGTTATTTAATGTGTTTCACAAGCCATTCTTAATGCAGCTTTTATTTTTTGATTTTGTTTAACCACTTACAGCGCTTGATTAAGTCTAAGGAAAGATGGTAGTTTTGCTTTAGTATTGAATAAAAGTGTGTTGAGGCATTAGAAACCAGGACCATCCCCTTACCTTACCCAAGGTGCTTTGGGAATCAACACCTAACCAAACACTTCTGTGCTTTGTACCTCCAGTGGTCATAACAAGGGAACAAGCAACATTTGGCCATGAAACTGATAAATTATCAGTTGTCCAAATATTTCTGAGCCCCTGAAAATGAGAGTCTATGAATAAAAACAGTTGCAAATCCAAAATGGTTAATGTACATTTTTTAAAACCCTTTCAATTAAAGCTAAAGGTCTACAATTCATTTTGGTTGTGCAAAAGTTGTGTCATTGTCCAAATATTTCTTTACCTAACTATATCCTGGGCCTGTGGAGATCGTGGCATCTGCCAGTATCCCTTAGATCAAATTTGTCCACAAATTTAACCAAGCCTTAATGGTTTATGCATGGCAAAGGGAACAAATCTGGTTTTGTGACATTTAACCTAAAAGTTTTAACCTCTGATGGAGAACACCAGCGATTAAAATGTACAACCAAATCTCACATAAATTAAAAATGAGCCTTGTGTTGCTCAAATTCCTGAAGCTTTCAAAAAAGGCTTCAGGAACCAATTCAATTCAATTCAGTTCAATTCAACTTTATTTATATAGTGCCATATAAAACAAAAAGGTTATCTTAGGGGACTTTTCATATAGAGCAGATGTAGACTGTACTCTTTATAGTTATAATTACAGTGACCCAAGAATTCCTCCATGAACAAGAACTTGAAAAACTTCCCACAGGTAGAAACATCGGAGAAAGGAGAAGAGAGAAGAAAGACAAGAAAGCAAAAAACTATGGGAGAGAGAGGAACTAAAGTTAGTAATGAGCATTGTTGGGATACAAATGAGGAAGAGGAGGAGAGAGGAGCTTGGTGCATCATGCCCCCCCCCGCAGTCTAGACCCATAGCTGTATAACTATAAGCTATGTCAAAAAGGAAGGATTTAAGCTGACTTTTAATCTGGAGAGGGTTTCTACCTCCTGGACCCAAACTGGAAGATGGTTCCACAATAGAGGAGCCTGATAACTGAAAGCTCTGCGTCCCATTCTGCTTGTGGAGACTCTAGAAACCACTAGTAGTCCTGCATTCTGGGAACAAAGTGTTCTACTGGGATAATAAGGTACTATGAGGTCTTTAAGATAGGATGGTCCCAGGCCCTTAAGGGCTTTGTGGGTGAGGAAGAGGATTTTAAATTGTATTCTGGATTTCACAGGGAGCCGATGCAGAGAAACTATATTATCTCTCTTTCTGGTTCTTGTCAATACTCTCATAGCAGCATTCTGATTCAGCTGGAGACTATTTAATGTTTTACTGGGACAGCCTGATGATAATGAATAACAATAATTGAGCCTAGAAGTAACAAAGGCATGTTATAGTATTTATGCATCATTTTGAGAAAGGATGTGCCTGATTTTTGCAATATTATGTAGGTAAAAAAAGATTGTCCATTGAAGTCTGTTGTTGTTGTTATTGTTTGTTGAAGTTCGTGGGAGTTAAAGGACATATCCTGATCGAAGACAACTCCAAGATCTGTAATGGTGGTGCTAGAGGCCAGAGCAATGCCATCTAGAATAAGTATATCGTTAGGTGATGCTTTTTTTAGGTCTTGTAGGGCAAGTAAAATAACCTCAGTTTTGTCTGACTTTAACTATAGGAAGTTGTTAGGATATTTCTATCCTAAAGACATGCTTGAAGTTTAGTAAACTGATTGGTTTAATCAGGTTTTATTGACAAGTACAACTTGGGATAACAATGGAGGTATATGGAGTGTTTTCTAATAATATTGCATAAGGGAGGCATATATGGTGAATAGAAGTGGTCTAAGCACAGAACTTGGAACTTTGTGAATAACTTCAAAGTATATGGAAGATTTAGCATTAACACGTGTAACTGAAAAACAAACTGAAATCAATCCGATGAATAGGACTTAAATTACTATGTGGCAGACACTTCTAGTTTCAAAAGACACATCACTGTTACCAAGTTTCTGAACTTTTTTTCATTGTGTTGGCACTCCAAGCCTCTCAGAACTGCAGGCTTACATCTTACTCAACAGAGTTTTAGATTTATACCCAACATTTTCACACACTTCATTTTTCACAAATACTTCTTTTCAGCACAGTCTACGAATCCCAATTTGTAATCCAAATGAAAACAAGTAGAACACTGTAATTATAGTATAATCACATATAAGTAAACTGCAACGTATAAAATTGGGTATTAGAGTTCTAAAACAACCAGGAGAAATAACACAAAAATCCCTTACTGGCGACTGGAAAATTAAAGAAATTTATTTGGCAGTAATTTTGGTAAAAGAGGAAGAGGCATAAAAGAATGTGGTGTGGTGATAAAAGCAATGACGATTGCGGTCCGTAGTATGGGTTAATGTGAGGACTGAGACATCAAAACAGATTAGTGTTGCGTAAACTGACAGGAGCAGAGCCAACATGAAAAGCAGCAAACACAGCTGAGAGAGCTGCTAAAGAGATGTGGACAAAAGAGAGAACAGACAGCAGAGGGAAGAATTAAAAAAGGAAATGATAGTATTCAAAGTTCCAAAAAATGATGAAAGAGTAGGAGGTGGCATTGAGAGAGAGAGAGAGAGAGAGAGAGAGAGATCGTAGGAAGACAGCAAGCTCTCCCAGAGGAGTTTAGGCTCACAGAGGGAGAACAATGCCTAAAGAGAGAAAGCAGGACAAAGAGTGAGCTGGCTTTACACTCTCTGAACACTCACTGCTTTGCTCACTGGTGGTTGTACCCACAGGATCACTTCTGTGGTACACAGATGCCAAAGTCTTTTAGGGACAAAGAAAAAAAATAAACAAGAAAGCCTGATACAAGACTTGAGAACAGTTTTGTGCAGTGTGAGGCAGAATTAAAAGAAGATCACAGTATATGAAGACAGTAGAAAGGAAGCAATCTGACAAAATCGCAACATCACAAACATTCAGAAGAACATCCACACAACAAGAGAGAAGGAGACAGAAGACGAAAACTGCAAAGACAAAATCGCTTACCATCTCACACACCTCAGCAAACAGAAAGAAGACAAGTGGACGTCAAACCCTGACACAAAATTACTCCATCTTCAACTCTCTTCATATGTAAATGACAGGTAGAAATAAGAGTAAAAAAGAAGCACACAAGAAAAAAGAGGGAGAGAAGGGAGAGCATCAGGAAGAGAAAGACGGAAAAAAAGAAGAAAACAGAGCGAAAGAAAGAAGAAAAGAGGGACTAACAAAGGAGGGACCCAGACTAACCCTGGATTATTTAACCGGTGCTCTGCTCAGCCCAGGAGGGAAGATGTCCAAGTCCTCTTCCCATCTTTGTCAACCCAGATCAGTGGGGTCTAAAAGCCCCATCTTGGGAAAGGAGCTGCAGGGTAATCGCTCATGCATGTTGCGGATTGGAGAGAGGCTGATGAGGGCAGGCAGCGAGGGGAACCTGGTCCAGAGACCCATTCTTGCCCAGAACCAGAGCCATGCATCCTTAGATGGATTAGGGCAAAGATCGAATGGGCAGACACAGCCTCCAGCCCTGAAGAATAAACCCACTGAGCATACAGAAAATAACTCCAGCAAAGGTAAGGTGCCTCTCTCCAGCTCTTAAACACAGTTAACTAAAGAAAATACTCTGATAATGGATTGTAACAGTAGCAAAGGTATCATAAAATAACATTACACACCAAGGAGGCTCAAGGTGATAACACATCAGAAGATGCTGCAGTCAGATGATACATCTTTGTGGCTTTTCTATGGCTTTACTTGTGAAAATAAGTAGACAGCCTGGTTATAACCTACATCTGTCTGTTTTACCTGAATCAATCCCTGGCTTTTTGGTAATATCCTGCATCCATATTGTCTTTGATCCCATTCAAAGATTTTACTACAGTATTTCAGTGGATCTCAGTTCTGCATAAGAAGACTTTCCCCTAACGTGTTTTGTCTTGTGCCATATAAAGAACAAGTTGTTATTGTGTCACTGAGTAATTTTTGTTTCTGGAACATTTGAAAAGTCCTTCCTAATCCCCATGATGAAAAATATCTTTAGGTAGAATTCAGTTTTAATCATTGTTCATTTTGATGTAGGGTAACAGTCAGTGACAAGGACTTTGCAGCGTTTTGCCATAGATTTATTGGCACCTATATAATTCTTTTTGCCAAGAGGGTACAGACTTCTGAAATGTCTTGAAATCAAAATAGAGAAGCAAATATGAACAGTTTTTCCCATCTGGTTGGCCATAGTTAAGGGCTGTACAAAAGATGTGAATGCAGCTTACTAAGATCTGTGTGAAATCTTTGTGGTGTTTACCCAATGCCTTTCATATCTGCTGGAAAGTGTTTTATTTAAGCCATAAATCTAACATACAAATGCCAAAACGTCGGTGAGAAATATGATGAGAATGCTGACGAATGTGTTTCTTAATCTTATATACGTATATTCCAAACTGCAGTTTAAAAAGCAAAGAGAGATCTCATGTCCAACCTCAAAGTGCTGCATCAGGGCTGGATTAGTGCTGTCATACTGTCAGAGTTCATGCATGAGCTGTGATCCATCACAGTGTCAGTGTGTCAGTCCAGCATTAGGAATACTCCATTGCATGGCCATTCCCTGCCATTCGTTGACTTGCTCTGGTCAACTCAAAACCTTTGATATGAGTGTATACATCTTTGTTACATTACTGTATTGTATTTACCTTACATTCAGTAATACATATATGTACTCACATGTAGAGCCTCACAAAGAAATCGGGCGAGCGATATTATGAACTGACTTCATCTTATCCCAGATATGTCAGCATTGTATATGTCAATGGAAAGGTAATAGAAAATGTCACTACACTACTAGTCTATGAGAGAGCACCATAGGTCTGAGTTTGAAAGTTTATTTTTACACAGTAAAAATTCTCTGCTCTGGATCTTTGACAGATTCTTTATTAACCAAATTTTGAGGATCCTCAAAAATGATGACAATATACTTTTATATATTCTCAAATGTTATTATAAATGTAAATATAAATATATACTTGTATATATGTGTATATATATATATATATATATATATATATATATATATATATATATATATAAATATATATATATGCATGCTTCTTCAAGACACAATGATTATCCTGAAAATGTATGTATGTTATACACAATCATGTAATATCTAATGCATTGTATCAAGATATGCTGTGATATATATATATATATATATATATATATATATATATATATATATAGGCTTTAACTGGTTGTTATTCACAGGAAATAATCCTGCTCTTCTTGATGCAGTCAGCTAATATAGTTTTCAACAAACCAGGCTTCCATTAGTCAGAGCCTACAGCAATGTGTGTGTGTGTGTGTGTGTGTGTGTGTGTGTGTGGGGGGGGTAGTGTGTGTGTGTGTGGGGGGGGGGGTAGTGTGTGTGTGTGTGTGTGTGTGTCTGTAAGAGAGAGAGTTATTGTTTTATGTGTGCATAAATAGACTTTTACACTGTTTCAGAGGACATTCTGTAATACTTTATAACGAGGCTACACGACTAAGTCATATATTATTTCCTTACTGAATCTACTCAATGATTTCATGTTTGAATTATAGCAGGACATATCATGACGGTCAATGAGGGTATTGCAGTTTTTCAGTCAAAGGGAGGGTTTTATTTAATAAGGTAAAGTAACACTGATATTTAAGTCCCTCAGCACCACCTACAACCTCCATTTCTGCTGCCCGAAGAATGAGATCAGTGCTACAAGAAAGCGAGTCATTGGGATCATCGTTTATTTCAGTGATAAGGGATAAAAAGTTCTCTTGTCAAGACAAAAAGTATCTGTGTTTCAGTCATCTTGTACACTTCTGTTCTGGGATAAAGAGACCTCATTATTTTTCATCCATGGCATGCTGTTGTCATTGTTTCTTTGTAACATTTGTTATCCAAGAGATCATTTTGTTTTAATCATCCACATGAATTCCCTGAAGATTCACTCCTAAACAAGTTTGTGTGGCATGTCGTCTTACCACATCTTACCATGTTTTCTACCTCTTCTCAATAAGCAAACTCTAAGGCAGATTTAGATAACATTGAATGGCAAAAGACAATGAGAGAACATACTGTATTTGTTTCTTTTTGCACAATAACATAGTGGTGTACAGCAGGCAAATAATTTTTGTTGGGACTCAATTTTGGACATCAAAAGCATTCATACTGTTAATCTCAGTTATTCAGATTAAAGAATGAAAAAAGAGAGCTGAGACAGAATTGAATAAAGCGTTGTCTACCTCTACACAACTGACCAGCCCCTGCATGAAGTGACCGTTTGAAGAATATCAAAGCTCTAACATCAAACTGCTGTTCTGAGTGGTATCAACATCTGCAGGATATACACGATGATCTTCTTCAGTAAGAGTGTGGAAGTTGACAGCCATCTCCATATCAGCTATCCCCTTCGCTTGTGAAATTTCCTCCTCTAAAAAATATATACTCTAGCTGCAGTATGATTTCAATTTTGATTTTCTCCATACAAAGGGATGCGGGTTCAAATTTCAGTTCGACTTTAACTTACTTAAGATCTTAACTGTAAATTGTAATGCTTAATGTTGTGTGAAGTCTAATCCCAGAAATGTGACCGTGTGAATTTTTGTGATTTTTGTTCCCACAACATGAATAATACAAGTAGGCACTCAGATTTGTGTATATCCAGTATTCGGTGAGATTTCCCCTGGTCAACGGTTACAGCTTTTTCTGTCCTGTCATACATTCCTGAGCGGGGAGTTGGAGTACAGCCGTATTGTTCTGTCCAGTCCCTGTGGATTAGAAGCCCACTGCTGATTAGTTACATTCCCTCTCGTATCATCACATTCCCCTCATTGACTATAAAGTGAAGCTAATCTCTCTATGCTCTCCACTTCAATAGCTGGAGGGAAGGGGGCAGGAAGAAGGGAGAGAGGGAGAGTCAGAGAGGGAGGGAGAAAGGGCAAACAGTGTGATGGCCAATAAAGTGTAATGTGCTTTTACAAATCTGCCATATACAGAAACCACTGGGCTTAGTAGACTGAAAAAGAAAACCTGCCATGCTTTCAGTGGATCCAACACATCCGTCACTATAGCAGCATTGAATACGCATTTTCATAAAATGCTGTTAATTAAACTACATCATTTTAAATGGACTGTTCTCATTCCAATGTATTTTAAAAAAGTCAGTCAATTAACTCAGCAGCTAGACTTTGGTTTCCTCAAACCACTGAAGAGGATCAGAGCCATGTAACTGTTTACTTTATGGAGACATTTTGGCAACTCAAAGATGTGAAAAGAGGCTCAGTGTAGATTTAACACAGCCAATCCAATGAGACAGTATAGTTACATGACAGATTCAGCAGCACAAGAAAATAATCAATCCCTTCACCTTTTTGTGTTGAGGATGTGACTGCAGATTGATATAATTATAATTTTACCCATAAAGCTACACTTAATAACTAATTATGACAGAGTGAAAACATTTCTATATAAGATTTTGTGTAGTTATTAAAAAAACCAAACTGAAATCTCTTATTTACAAAGCTGTTCAGATTCTTGATTCAATACTTTGTAGAAGCCCTTTTGGCAGCCTCAAGTGTTCTTGGGTAAGTCTCCACAGTCTTTGCACACCTGTATTTGGGCAGTGTATCCAATTTGGCTCACAGATCCACTCAAGCTACATCAGATTGAAAGAGAAGTGTCTGTGATCTACTATCTTCAGGTCTCTCCACAGATATTCTATGGGGTTTGAGTCTGAGCTTTGGCTGGGCCACTCAAACTCAGTCATAGATTTATCTGTGTTGTGTCATTGTGGTGCTGAAAGCTGAACCATCACCCCAGTCTCAGGTTGCATGGGTTCTGGAGCAGGTTTTCGTCAAGTGCCTCTTTGTATGTGGCTTCATCCTTCATCCACTCATTCTTCCCTTAACTCTGACCAGTATTCTTGTCCCTGCTGCTGAGAAGCCCCCCATAGCATGATATCATAAAGATGGTATTAGCCAGGTGAATTTCAGGGCATGGTGTTGGCTAGACATAGTGCTTCAAGAAGGCAGTCGTATGCTTCCCTCAGAGTGGCTCCTGTCTAACCATTTGACTATAAAGGCCTTATGTGTAGAGAGCTGCTCAGATGATTATCCTTCCAATAGGTTCTTCCATCTCTGCAGAGGACTTCTAAAACTCTATTAGCGGGACCATTGGGTTCTTGGTCACCTCCCTGATCAAAACCCTTCTTCCCTGGTCACGAGGATTAGTCCTAGTAGTTTCATACTTCTCCCATTTCACAATTATTGAGGCCACTGTCTTCCAGGGAACACTCAAAGAATTAGAAATGATTCTATAACCTTGCCCTGATATATACCTCACCAAGGTTTTATCATTAAAAGTGCAAAGAGTTCCTTGAACTATATGGCTTGGTTCTTCATCCTGACATGCAGTGCAAATTGCAGGACTTTATAAACACAGATATGTGCCTTTCTTAACTATGTCCAGTCCATTCAGTTTACCACAAGTGTCTGCCAATTAAGTTGAAGAAACATGTCAAGGATAATTAAAGTAAACAGGATTCACCTGGCCACAGTTTGGAGTACCACAGCAAATGTTTTGAAGACTTTTGTAATTTAAAAGATTTCAGCTTTTGATTTTTAAGAATTTTTAGAAAATATTTCTAAAAGCATGTTCCCACTTTTCCCACATGGGCTGTTGAGTGTATATTAATTGGCAAAAATTTCAATTTTATCAAATTAAAATGAAATCTTCAACACAATAGTATGCCAAAGGTGAAGGGGTCTAAATACTTTCTGAAGTCATTGTGCATTGTTTGTGTGAACACACAGGTCAGATGTTAAGGACAAAGTCAAAACTGTTATCTCCCCTTAAGACTACAATCTAATTTTGATACTTTTTCAAACAGCATACCCCCACAAATACAGTCTGATTTCATGTTTTTGTTTTTATTCCTTTGATTTTTGAGTCACAAGAATGACTGTTGACAGCTAGACAGATATATCTTGAGCTGTTAGAGAGCTCAACCCATTACTGATGATTATATCTTTAATGGCAAGAGAGTCTTAGGGGCCAGACTAGGGCCACAGTAACTGTTCCAAAGTTGATGTATGGCATGGGGAGAATTTTGTAGTGCTGGGGTGGCTATGGCTCAGGAGGCAGAGCGGGTTGTCCACTAACCAGTAGGTCAGCGGTTCTCCTCCAGTGAGTAAGTTAAAGTGTCCTTGGTCAAGATAGTGAACCTTAAATTATGTATAGACAGCACTGTTTGTATAGAAGTCTTTGTATGAATTTGTGTGTGAATTGGTTAATGTGGTAATGTGTGTGTGTGTGTGTGTGGGTGTGTGTGTGTGTTGGTTAACAAGCAGGAAATATATTTCCTGTGGCTGTCTTGTCATTGCCAGGCTATGTGTCCTCCTATGTGTCCACACACATTCAAAAACAAGTCGTGCAGCAAAGTCACAGCCACCAGGCACTATGAGGGTCTAACACCATTTTCAGTGAATATCAGCAGTGGCACACAGACCTCGACCTTAACTCCTTCCTCTCCTCTACCTTTATTCCCCTTTTCTTACATTATTTAGCTGTAGGTCAACCATGTTTTGAAAATCTCTGGGCCCAACACATAGTCACTGGTTGCATTTTTTCTGTGTCTTTTGGAGACACAGAAAAAGCTTGGCATACTGAACAGATACTGAACCCCACTTTGAATGTGACTGTATAGAATTGTGCTATTTGTAAAGAAAAAGTGCTGCATGATAGGTTTGTGGATGGGTGAATGCGGCAGAAGCGTAAAGCGCTTTGAGTGGTTAATAAGTTGTTGGGCTTCATTGATAGGTACAATTGGGTGTCATCTGCATAACAATGGAAGTTTATGGAGTATTTCCTGATAATATTGCCTACGGGAAGCATATATAAGTTGAATAGCACAGAACCTTGTGGAACTCCATGACCAACTTTTGAGTATATGGAGGATTTATCGTTAGTGTGCACAAACTAAAAATCAATCCAATAAATAGGACTTAAACCAGCTTAAAGTAGTTACTTTAATACCAATTAAATGCTCCAGTCTCTGTGATAGGATTTGATGGTCAATAGTGTCAAATGCAGCACTAAGATCTAACAAAACAAGTACAGAGAAAAGTCATTTATCTGATGTGGTTAGAGGATCATCCATAACCTTCACCAGTTCTGTCTCTGTGCTATGATGCATTTTAAATCCTGACTGAAAATCCTCAAATAAACTATTATTATGTAAAAGTCATACAACTGTCAGTCGACAGCTTTTTCAAGGATCAAAGAAGAAAGGGAAGGTTAGATATGGGTCTATAGCTGCAACAAGAGCAGGCTCCGCTGACCTAAGAATTAAGGCTACAACCATGAATAACATCCTCCCCAGACCTTTGTCCTCACTCCACTGTCACTGTCTAATGAAGACATAAAACATAAAAAAAATATTTAAAAAATGCAAGTCATATCAGGACTCTACAATCCAAGCATTTCATTTGCACATGTATGTGAAAGTCAGAAATTGTTTGGGTGCAACATTGCAAGTAACTCTAAACTGGTTCTAAATTTTTAAACAGCCAGAGCATTTTGTCAGTATGAACCCATTGAGTGAAATGGGTGGATTGGAAAATATGGTTTTAATATGTTTATGGTGCAGCTTCTCCTCTGTCTGTGTCGGCTCTACATGTTAGTGTTTTATCAAGTGCAGGGCTCAGCTCCTCAACACACACAGTAGAAGAGAGAGGCTGCAGAGGAGAACATTGCACTAGACAAATTACTTCATTAGACAAAGATTATGCCTGTTACTCTACATGCAATAAAACCTTTGCGAGCAAAAAGCGGATAAGATTCAATTATTAAAACCACTATGAAACAGGCATAGATGTGCAGAAAAGTATTATTTTGAGCCTCTCTGTAGTTTGCTATCCACTGCTGATCCATCTCAACCGTGGCAAGTTTAAGGTTGGTCAAGATAAAGGTAAATTAATAAAAAGAAGCTGAAACAAAAACTGCCTGTATATAGCCTAACAGTTTGCCTAATTTCCACATCTTAAAATGAAACGTTCTTTCGGACCTTCTATCTGAGTTAGCAGCCCCCCGTCCTCTAACTGCAGTAACTGGTGAGCAGTGAATATGCACCAGCAATAAGAGGATGACAGAGGATGAATGTGTGATAGAGACTAATTTCTAAGCTATTCATTCTTTTTCTTTTCCTTCACCCAGTGCTTACTGTCAGGAATAATATTTATTTTATTTAGATTTTAGATTTGTTACTGGGGAGGTATTATCGAGTTTTTAAAGTGACTTTGCTGTTGAAGATTGTCAGGGAAAATCCTCCTTTATGTTTGAGAACCCTTAGGTCTCTGAAGAGTCAAAGGAAAACTTGATGTGATGTTCGTGGAATGTCTGCCTTTATAACCTTAGGACAGATCAAAAAAATGCAATGCTAGTTAAGTTTAGGTTTAGCCTAAAACATCTCAAACCTGAAATGACTACAGCTGTCATTTATTATCTTCTCACTATCTGTGTGCCTGTGACCTCCTTATGAGGTAAAATACCCAAAATTATAACCCACAGAATATCCCTAGTCCTCTGTGTGACTTCCTCTGCCTCCTATTTCCTGAGAAAGCAGTACAACCCTCTCTTTTTTGGACAACATATAAAACATAAGCATTAAAAGCAATAATATATACTAAGTCTAATTCTGTCCTGAGAAATGACTGTGCCTGTCATCATTTTTAAAAAAAAGTTGGTGTAGTCCTACATATTTATTTGACCAAACCCAGTGTTACCAACTGTATAACTAGAACTTGTGATGTTTAAGGCCCCCCTCAGAGACTTTTTCTTTAAAAAGTGCCAAACAACAAATCTAGTGACTTTTTGAGCAGATGTACCATTAAAAATGGTAGATCAATTTAAGCTCTGTCTTAAATATTAAATTCCTCAGGACTATCTGTTCCTTCTCCTTCCCTAGTGCCTCCATCAAAATTACCAGTTACCTTTTTAACAAGCCTGACCAAACTGACATGGAGCTCAACATGTTTGATTAAAATCCAAGAAGCAGATATTTATTTATTATTGTATGACAAATAAAACAGCACACAATTATTCATGAAAAAGGTTATGATTGTTGAGTTTTTACACACGTCCAAAGTGAATTCCAAAGCGAAATCAAAGAGTCATCATCTGCTCTTGGTAGTACATTTGACCTGCTGTATTCATATTGGAAACCCTGCACATCTCAGACAGCAATAAGTTCCCCCTGAAAAAACTCTCCACAAGATTCGTAAACTGTCAGTGCAACATGACGGAAGAGTCCTATGTTTAAAGGGGACGAAAGTAGTGAATGTGATTGGCCCTGATTGTCACAACATCTAACATGGCCACCTATAATTTAATCTTTCTGATCCCACCCCGTAATCAAGTGTGAAAACATGCCACTGGGCAGGGTGCAATTGACTAAAAGCCTAACTGAACTGCTGGGCTCTTAAAATGGAGCCTTAAATTTGATTTCATTGACAGTATTTTTTCCCCTCTGATTGCATGGGATGGTAAAATGCCTTGTATGATACTTTTGTTACTGACAGTTTGAATTTGAGATATTTTCAAATATATTAATTTTATATATAAAATACATGTATATATGAAATATGTAAATAAAGTTTATACAAATGTGTGAATTGTGATGTGAAGATTATAATGTACATTTACAATACTGTGGCACAGCAATAAGTGTGAAGGAAAGAATAACATAAAGATTGAAAAGAAATGAAGACCTCAGTAAACTGAAAGTTACAAGCCAGAAGATTGCAGAAAGTCTGAGAATAAGAGACTGGAAAGACTTTGGAGCTGCCTTTCTGAGTGCCTTTTTGCTCACTGATTACTAGTCATTAGTGGAGGAAAAACTGAGGTCTTTGGTACAGGCCCCTTGTGTATTTGCACATGATCATACTTTGCGTATGATTATAGGGCAATTTTGTCTGAAATGTTAAACTGGACATGGCAGAGTCTGAGGTGGTCAGGACGATCATGAACAACTGTGCTGAACAACCCCTCCTTGTTCAGTAGCTTGCAAGGCACCTGTAATGGAGTGAAACAGCTAGTCAAGGTGGGTCAAGGAGGTTAAAGACAGACAAAAAGGAGTATTTGGCTAAAGTGACTACCTTTTTCCGGCTGACATAAATGCAGGCTCTCTGGGCTTCGGTGCTGTCTTGACCCAAAATTACCAAAGAGGGGAAGAAAGTAATCACTTATGCATCCAGAGGACTTAATTGGGGCAGAGTTTAATTACTCCACTTCTAACATGGAGTGCCTGGCATGGGTGTAGGCACTATTTGGAAGAGGTTCCATTTGAGGTATACATGCAGCCTTGGCATGGGCCTTCAACACTCCCCCAGAAACTCCTATGTTAACTTGTTGGACCCTGAAGCTTCAGTGCTTCCAATTTTGGGTCCTTTACCGCAAAGGCTGCATACATTTTTTGAAGGGATACACTCTCGAGAGCTGCAGAACCACAGAGTAATTTGGTGATGGCTTCCTGTGTGGTTCCACAAGATGGGTCCCACCAAACTCCCTACTTTGTTTGCAGAGATTGCTCTGGATCTAGGCTTTGATGACTATATGCAAAAAGCAAAGGACAAGATAGTGCCAGTGCCTCAGCAGCCCAATTAGGTAGAAGGGGGAATATAGCAGGAGATCCTATAGAGAACTATTCCAACAAAAGGACAGGGGAAGAAGTATCAGTCTTTGATGCCTAAATCTGCCACTTCCTCCAGTGTTTCGATGACAACCCACTAGGAGCTTGTCTTGGGCAACTAAATATCCTTTTTAAGGTGACGGAGGTGATGGGGTGGCCATATGTGGGAAAAGATTTTTGGGTGCGTGTAAAAATTCTAGCGCCTGTCAGCAACACAAAGCTCGGAAAGCAAAGCCAGTTTGATACCTACAGGCACATATGGTAGAGGAAGCGGAAGTGATGATAGGCTCAGACTTCATAATGGAGTTATTTCCATTAAAGAACGGTAAAAGCAAAATATTCACCCATTAATGGGCAGTGCCACACTACATGGTCTTGAGGATCGCAAGTCAAATCCTCAAAGATCTCTGCAAGAAATGAGAAGTGAAATTTAAACCTGATAACAAGTTACTATCCTAAAAAAAATTTCACAGAGAGGGTCATTTGGACTTTACTAGAGTTAATGATGGGAAGGTCCCTGAATATATAGATATGTACACTAGATAGTTTAACAATAAAAAAAACTTTAACCTCCGATTAACTACTACCCTTGTCAACCATGTTTTTACTTTTCTGCCAAGTGTAATTTCCTGTTTTAGGTCACCAGTAGCAGCTAGGATCACAGGTCTAGGGTGTGGCCAATTGAAGGGGAGAGACAATTGTGAGAAAAATCTTGACTGTCTACAAGAGCAATATGAAAAATGCATTTAGAGCCTTTTATGGTTAAGATTAATCCACTGTAAAGTAAATCAGTGAGTGAGGGAATAAAATAATTTAAACTGAGACTCAAAGATCAACTCTAGGCTGAAATAATAATTTTTAGTTATGCGTCTGGTTAGTTTGTTTCCTTTTGAAAGGGAGGACTAAAATTCCTTTTTTTGTTTTTGAACTATGGAACTAATGGACTATGGACTTCTTCAGACTATATGTTTTTTTAATGGTAGCACTCAAGCAATTCAGTATTTTCAGTCCTAATCCATGTGTGACTTGTCCTAGTAACCCACTTCTCATCATCAGGTCCTGGCCCCCCAACATCTAAAGCAGACTGTGTTGAGGCAACTTCAAGGACAGGATGACTTATATTTCTATTGCTCATGTTCTGAAGTAGGCTTGTGTAGCTTATGTCTGCACACAAACACACACACACACACACACACACACACACACATATATATATATATATATATATATATATATACATAGAGAGAGAGAGAGAGAGACAGACAGACAGACACAGACAGACAGACAGACAGACAGACAGACAGAGACACAGACAGAGAGAAAATACACAGACCCCTTTATTTTTGCAAATTTTCGTCACGCTGCGGCCTATTGGTAAAATAATATACCATAATGACACAGTAAAAAAACTAAATCTTATATGTTTTTGCAAATGTATTAAAAAGGAAAAACTGAAATATGACATTGACATAATTATTCAGACCCTTAACTGGGACACTTGAAATTTTCACATTTCTCTTGATCATCTTTGTCATGTTTCTAAACCTTGATTGGTATCTCTGTGCTGGTTTTCTTTGTGTGAAGTCACAGTCTAGTTCTTTTCCTCTAATGTTTTGGGTGTTTACAACTGTGGTGAGCAGAAAAGCATCTCAGAAGGCACAGCATGTTGAACCGTGACGAAGATGGGATACAACAGCAGAAGAGCACATTGGATTCGACACCTGCCAGCCAAGAAGAGAATCCTGATTCTGCAGTGATCAAAGGCTAACCAAAATTAGAAAGCTGAAGACTGTAAAAACGTAGCCTAGTCCAATGAATTTTGGATTTCTTCTGAGCCATGCAGATGGGAAGGTCAGAATTTAGTGTCAACTGCAAGAATCCAGGGACCGTTCTTTGACATTTTTCCGCAACAGAAACACTATGACTAATTTCTCTGCCTTTCTCTTTCTCTCTATCCATTCTTTACCTTGCCTACCCCAGTACAGTCTATCTTTCTGTTTCTGCTTCTCTGAGTTGGTGATTTGCTCTGACAGCAGCAGTGTGATTTCATCTCAGATGTCTTTCCATCCATCCCCTCCTTTCTCCTATCCGCTCCTATTCCCAGCCCCTGCAGCATCTTCTGCATCCCTACACACCGCTCTCATCATGTTTCTATATTCTTCTTCAATTCTTTTGTCTTACAGACAAAATTTGCCACAGTACGCCTCACTGAGCACTGAGAGCCCTGGGAAAGAGCTGCTTGGTTTGCAAACATCTCAAAAGTATATTTTTGATCATTCAAACTACATATAGAGCTACAAGTCTATTCAAATAAGATTCACAACATAGTTTCCAGTGCTAATTTTTGACCATCGCAACAGTGTGACTATTTTGTTTTTTGCAAGTACAAATATTATAACTGGCTGTGTTATCAAAAAAGAAGAAAGGTGATTCAATTTTCAAAAGTAGAGTTTAGTGTCATATAAGGTTGGAAATTTAAAGCTGAGAAAATTAGAAAATGATTCCCAAGCAGTTACTGTTAGGGTAAACTGGAGGCATCAAATTTTTAGCTGCGTCTAAAGAGCACTGTTAATTATGTTATTGAAAGAGATAATGTCCCGTTGCCTATGAGTATTAAAGTGGTCAGGATTAGCTGCCTCTGCTGGGATGGGGAGTGTTGACAGTCTCTTGGTGAGGAGTTTATCTTTAGCAGACAGTGAGGAGCTCCACATGGAGGTTGATGCTGTTCCTCAGGTGCAAGAAACATCAATATTAACATTCAGTGTTCATTCATAGTACTTTTACACTGTTCCTAACAAAGTTGAATACTGGTAATTAAGGTCCCTTTATTTCCTAGGAATTCTTGCCAAAATTTATTCCAGATCTCCACAATTTTTAACATTTGTGTAATCATGTGCCCCTTACGTTCACTTGACTCAAAATCTAAATTCAGTGCCAACAAAGAGTGTGTCCTTTGTGAGACAAAGCAGAAAGTGAATATAGATTTAACTTTGACAGGGGTTAATAGCAGTCTCACCATAGGAAACTTCTTTTTCACCCTTTCTCATTGCTGTGTGGGCTTCTCTTAGGCAATCACCAATTTTTTAGTCATTCACTATGATCAAGAGAAATAATTATGGTGAGCAGGTTTGCAGTAGAAATGCATAATGGCTTTAAGAGACATGGAGCTCAATACTATTTTATTGAACAGAAGTTTGGGGAATCACTAGTACCAGCCAGCACATCAAGGACAGGAGAGCATGTTACACCTCATCTGTATCAGTGTCAGTGGAGGATTGTTGCTGGACCCATGATGATGTACAGCTGTCATCATCATTATAACTCAAGAGAGGGAAGTGATAAGGGAGGGCTCAACTGTCACAGCTCCTATGTCCACAACTGACATTTCATTCTCATGCAGTCAAGACACAGAGAAGCCACTGGTCACACTGGAAGCAGGATCGGGGGGGAACCACACGTTCATTTCTTTCTCAGTCATTGGTCCAGTAGATGTAAATGGCAGGTTCCAAGTTCCCATTCCTCAGAAATCTTCCAGTTTCCCCTGATTCCCTTGTTCACCACCAGCACTTGGCTGCCAGGTGACAAGAGGCAGGCTCCTCTTTTGAACCGGTCAGATTGATGTTTCAGCTCAATAGTGCTGTTTTTGCGGGCTAGGAGCATGGCAGAGTGAATAACCTCTGCCTGTGACTTTGCATATGTGTTGTAGTCACAAATGGTTTTGTGGTGAATGATATTCCTGATGAGTAAATTGACTGGCACCCTGGGAACCTTCCTGTACATCAAGGAGAATGGCATGATTCCGGTTGTCTCATTGGCAGTGCAGTTATATACAAACGTCAATGATTGAATCATTTGCAGCCATTTCTGCTTAGCTCTTCGGGGGAGAGATTTCAACACGTTGCCCAGGATGCGGTTATATTTAATTTTTCATTTCAAAATTATAACATACATTATCTCAGGGCACTGTACAAAATAAAGTCAAGACCTTGAAATATTAAAGAAAGAAACCCAACAGTTGCCTTTATGAGCAAGCACTTGGTGATGGTGATAGTGACAGGGACAGTGGTCACAAAAATCCCTTTTAACAGGAAGAAACCTCCAACAGATAACCGACTTAAGGTTTGTGGCCATCTTCCTCAACCATCTGGGTTTAGAATAGAGAAATGGGGGATAAAGGAGAAAGACTAGTGAGAGGAGGAGAAAGACTAGAAGGATACCAGGAGCAGCTGAATATACGATTGTATTCAAGCACTGTCTGACTGTTCTAATGTTCATAATAATGATAATAATAATAATAATAGTAATAATAATTTTTGTAATAGTATTTTTGATAATAACAGTGGCAGTGATAGCAGCAGTGAATAACTGATTCTAATGCTAATACTAGTAATAACGATAATAATTATAATAACTAGAAGGGCAACGTGAAGGTCAATGTTGAACAACAAACACCAAGTTCCAGAATAAAAATATTCTAAGTCATAATTAATGATCCAGATCTGCCCAAAATGGGCCAGGGTTCTTCCCTGGCCCATAACCCATTCCTCTACCAGGTGTGGCGGAATCAGTTCAGTACTATCTGTGTTATCCAGCTGACAAACAAACAAACCAGCCAACAAATAAACAGAAATGGGTGAAAAATAAACATCATTTGGGGCGGTAATAATACTGATAAGAAAATTAATAAATCAATGATGATTACTGTTGAGTAGTTGTAGCTGATCCAAACCCTGCACCTCCAGAGGCAGAAATACTTGCAGAAAATGACAGGAGGACAGAGTCAAGAAAGCACAAAACTATGCAAGAGAGAAGAGGCCAATTTAGTAACTAATACTAATGGGATATGTATGGACGCAGAGGGAGAGGAGAGGAGAGCATCAACATGGGAAGTCAGGGCAATGCCATTGAGAGTAACTATATAAGTAGATAATGCACCTCTGAGGTGATGGAAGCTAAAGATGGAGGCTAACTTCAGTTTAGTCTGAGTTAAACTGCAGCAAGTTGCTAGTCATTCAGATCTTTATATCCTTAAGACATGCATAAAGTTTAGCTAACTGATTGATTTCAGGCTGTATTGAAAAGTACAACTGGATATCGTCTGCATTAATAATGAAATTTTGAATGAAATGTTTCTTTATATTATTGCCTAAAGGCAAGGAAGAAGGTATAAGGGGATTAGAACTGTTCCAAGCATCAAACCCCGTGTAACTCCCTGACTAACCTAAGTCTGAAGAGGACATTCAATTCAATTCAATTCATCTTTATTTATATGGCGCCATATCATAACAGACATTGTCTCAGGGCACTTTTCATATAGAGCAGGTCTAGACCAGACTCTTAATAGTTATTACTTACAGAGACCAGATGACATATTATTAAAAACTGAAATCAATCTGATGAATAGGACTTAAACCAGCTGAAAGTGGTTCCTTTAATGCCAGTTAAATTTTCCAGTTTCTGTAATAGGATGTGATGGTCAGAACAAACATATCATTTTAAAGTTAATGAGAAAGACAGCTAAGCAATGATTACACAAATCAGATGATGTCTGCCTCAAAATTTAAAGTTGGAGATATTCTATACTTTTCTTCTTGTCATCTCATGCTTAGTCTCAAACCAACAATGAATGTTTCCTACTAAAAAGTAATGTGTGTGTATCAAAGCCTGATATACAGAGGCAAGATAAGGAAGTGAACCCCTTGAATTATCTGCTTTTATGTTGCAGTTTTTCTTAAAATAAAGTCAGATCTTTATCTAAATTGTAGTAGCACTTAAGCACAATCCATATTAAACAATGACAAACAAATCATTTTATTTTTCTGGTTCATATTTAAAATATCATGCAAACATTCACAGTGTTTGTTGGAATAAGTATGTGAACCCCAAAGCAAAGGACATCAACAAATGCTACCTGGAGTCAGGAGTTAGGAAAGCATGAGTCCAATCAATGAAACCAGACTGGATGCGTGGGTAAGAGCTACTTTGATTTAAATGGATTTTAGCAGATAGGTCCCATGAGAGGCATGGGTAACATCTGCTAATGTGACCCATTCCCCTCACAAAGACTTGCCATTAAGAACTGTTGATTTGCATAAAACTCAAAAATTGTTGCAAAGTTACTTCAAAGAGTTCAAATATTCATCAGTTCACAGTTAGACATAAAGTCTATAAATGGAGATTATTTGGTTCTTTGATAACTCTCCCTTGGGGTGGGCAACCAGCTAAGATGGCTCCAAATTCACAATGCTGAATGATTAATGAGGTGAGAAAAGAAGTCCAGAATTAAAGCTAAAGGTTTAAGGGGATTCATTGGAACTGGTAAACATCTCTGTTCATGGGTCTACGATACATAAATCATGGCATATGGTTGGTCCTAATAAGGATCCGTAGGAGGACACCACAAGGGAAGATATTTCTCACCAAAAACACATCAGTGTATGTGTAAATCAAAAAACATCCCAAAGGGGAAGTGTGGTGGCCAGAGCACCAATATTTGAGACTGCATCTGGACCTGGATGGCTCGATCAGTGAGGGCAAAATGAAAAATGAATTCCCAAGTTTATCAAGGTATTTTATGGGATATGTCAGGGTGGCTGTCTGAAGTCAATCTTTTACAGAATGACTTTAAACAAAGAAAATCCACTCTTGCAGCCAGGGACAGTAAATGGGAAATGAGGGATCAACTTTGAAAGATGACACAGATGGCAAAATTGAGGTGTCTGAGTAAGGAGAAGAGATGGCACTTGGTACATTGGAGGGCAAGGAGGTAGTTTGAAAGTTATCAGGAGAATTCCCCGGTTGAGAGGGAGGCCTGAAAGGTGAGTGAATCTAGGGTGATGCCAAAGAATTCAAGGGAGGTACTTGGTCCCACTGTTTTCTCTGGGGAAAGAGGAACAGCTGGATGATAGAAGGCGGACTTGAGGATGGAGAAACCATATGATGGAGGTGAGTATGATGGTGTAATGGTGAGGCAGTTGTCAACAAGATGAATAATAACTGGTTGGTTGCAGTTGTTGAGTAGGATCCAACAGAGTGCTTAGGAAAGGAAATCAAATTTTATGAGGCCGCTCTTTCACCCAAAAGTGAGATGGGGAGTGAAACAATTGGAACCTACCCAGAAAACGCCAAAGACATTCCAGAAATTCTGATGTATGAGCAGAACTTTATAGACATTAGTGATATTGGCTCAGGCCAACTAGTAACCACAGCCAGCAAGATGGGTGAGGTTGAGGGCATATGATGATGGCATATGTGAGAGCCTTATATGCAGTCCGAATGAGGCTGTAGATGGTTTTTCTTGTCAGCACCATGGGGAGAAGATAGAATTATAATGAGTCTCTTCTTGCCAGAGTATTTGCCAGTTGCAATGCTGATGGGTCTGAAGTGGTAGTTTTGGGAGGAGATGGCTTGTGATTGGGCCTATCATAAAGCTGTCATCAATTTTTTTGACTAGTAGTCGGGCCACAGTGTCATTTTCTGCATTGGTAGGAGGTGGTACCTGGAGGTTATGGTGCATGAAAGATTAGTCAGAGATGAATTTGACGCCTGGGTGGGAGTTAGCAGCACAGGTCAGAGTCAACGATGCTCCAGTAGGTACCCTTCTAAATTGTTGGAGGTGGTCTGCAGCCTGAGAAGTGAAAAGGACATGGTATGTATAGATAGTGATGCAACTGTACCACAAGGCCAAGTCTAAGATGGTGGATCGGAAATGGTGCAAAAGGACTGGTGGTGTGCAGTGTTGAAGGAAACAGAAAAAACCCTGGGGTGTTGGGGGAGGTATGGAGAACAGAGATAGAACAGGAGCAAATGGAGAGGAAAGAGAGCAGAGGGAATGCCATGGCATGTTGTAGCTGAGGCAATATGATGAGCAGAGAGAGAAGTGGTGGTTGCTGCAAGAAAGTAGGAAAAAGGACCTGCACTAGCAGGTGGTGGCAGAGAAGACACATCAGCTGCTGCTAAAGGAAGGGATGAATAATGGATGCTGGGATGGAGGAATGTATGACTGAAGGTAGGATGTGCAGCCTGTGGACACAGGGATGAAAGAAAAGATAAAACATGAGAAAGCTCAGACACATGGGACAGCGAGAGAATAGGCAAAAGGGGTCATATGACCTGGCCCTTGGAAAGTGCTAGAGTAGTCTGCTGCACTACCATCACTGGCATGCTTTGTGACGCCGGGTAAGGATCCTCAAAGTGAGTGGCTGGCTGAAGCGGCGGTGGAAGAGAAGGCTTTATTGCCAGTCAGGTGGAACTGGAATTTCCCCTCCTTGACGGCACTCTGGAGGTGGGAGACTGTTCAGCTGGAAGTGGATATTCCATGGGGAGAGACAAGTTGGTAGCCGTGCAGCTGTGGGTTGAGTGTCGGGATGCCAGCCAATTGGACCTATGTTGTCTGGCAGATATGGCTACTCTCGTTCTGCAGGAGAAAGCCTCAGTATTGCCATGAATATCCAGTGGTGTGGGCGGAGTTTGGCTAGAGCTGCCTAAGGGTGAGTAATGGTTGATGCAGTGGTAGGAACATGGAAAACATATCACATAACTTTTGTTGCCACTGTATTATTACTATTGCTATTAAAAACACATCACTGAACCACACTGTTGCACTGGGTGACATGTTCCTTCATTACCATGAGTACACACACACACACTGTAGTATATTTTGACACTGTTCCAGATTCACCGTCCTGTTGCCCCAAATACTCACTATAGCACCAAATGTATATATTCCACCACCATAGATAGTTCCCAATGAATTAACTGTTTCTTTCTGTTTGAGTAACTTGTTAAAAATAGTGACCAGCTGATTTAGGAAAATACTAAATGTTGGAACCAATAGGTTTGTGGTTGTTTATATTTAGAGTATTGAGAGACGAACTGTTTTTCATTTCATGGGAAGGGACAGTAGGGAAAATATAGAATAGTGTTCAAAACAATTGACTAAATATGAATTATTATCTTAGATTAAAATACCAGATATTGGTACCTTTTTTACACTACAAACAACAGCTGTTTCACCGGCTAATTGGATATTGCATTGCTAACTGACTGGCTTATTGAGTGACTGGCCTACTTAGTA
This sequence comes from Istiophorus platypterus, assembly GCA_016859345.1. Classification (NCBI taxonomy): domain Eukaryota; kingdom Metazoa; phylum Chordata; class Actinopteri; order Istiophoriformes; family Istiophoridae; genus Istiophorus; species Istiophorus platypterus. Next base: position 933,530 of record CM029113.1, on the reverse strand, counting down.
GATGACTGGATGGCTAACTGTCCACATTGTGAGCCAAATATTCACACAGTGCTGGCCAGCACAGTGAAGAGCTAAGATTTACCTCCAGGCCTCCACTGAACTAGATCAATCAGATCTGCTTAGTCAACGAGAGAGAGAATGGTGGAGAAGGGGGTGGGGAGGTGGGGGATGGAAAAAACTGAGAAGGAAAGTCAGAAAAAAACAGTGTTAGAGACTAAATAATGATAGTAAAGAAAAGAAACCCATTAACCTTTGTCACCATTGCCTTATCTCTTCTCTTCCTCTTACTGTTCCTCCACCAAGTATAAAATTTCTTTGATTCTATAAACTCTCTGGCAAGATTATCTTACAACAGAGAAACATTAACACTAACTGATCTGAAGTCCCTTTTTACACCAATAATACTTGTGCAATACAAATATCTAGAGCTTCATAGTAGATCGTGTTCCCTGCCCATGTCATTTTAACTAGTACTCAGGATATTGTGTCACTGACATTAGAACTGGATAGGAAGAATTTGAGATATTTTTCTTCATAAGCCACAGCTGTTTACATATATGTGTACTCGTTACTGTAGACGGACCTATGTTTTAGATGCTGTATTAAACATTCACTAAGGACTTAAACAAGATAGGGAAAGAAAATGATTGGATCTGGAATGTACAGATGACAACAGTCCTTGTGGGAACTGACGTTCATTGTAGTGGTATTAAAGAAGGCAGACTGTACACTGCTCTGTGTTTGCTTGCAATGTCTTGACTGTTAAATTGAGGATGATATCAACATTCAACACAGCAGTTGAAGTTAAGCTGAAGGCGTGTTAGGCTGTAGTGTCATCATGCAGACAGGATCTTACTGTTTGACCTTTACAGCAAAGTTATGAAAGTGACAACATGCTCATTAGAAGTCTGCAGAGAGTGTATGAAACAATGCAGGGAAGATCAAACAATGCCGGAGGGGTTGATTTCTTTATGAAAGGTCACTGCTGCCCACAAGTGGAAACAGTCTGAGTTTTGCAAATAAATTTGTATCCTAAGTAAGTAAATGTTTTCATAATGCTCATGCAATAGTTTGAGTGTGCAATTGTACTGATACTTAATCACACCGCAGTAACCCATGTTGGGTATTTGTGAACCTGGCTCATCTTTTGTTGCAGTGTAACGTGATGTCATCCAGCAACTCAATTCTTTTGCTAATCCAATGCATAATATGTGTACATTCCCAATACAATATTGTAACATAATAAAAGGATTTTACTTTTGACAGTCATTGAGACACGGGAAAAAAACATTGTTGGCATGATTGATATACAGATTTGTAATAATAAAATCATTACATTGTTTGACTAATGGATTGAATTTCATCACCCCACAGCCTCTGATGCACCACCTTTTCACCAGCCCAATGCAATTTCTTTTAACACTGCATTTTTGGAAGTTTTTATAGAGTTGCCTTGACTCAAGACATAAAGGAAAGGTTTTCACAGACATTCAAAGTGCAATAGCAAAAAACATCTACAGCAATATGAGAGGTCACAGAACAAATTAAATATACATCAAACTTCAAAGCAATCAGGCTTGGTAAATTAAAACTTTTTTATAGAATGTTACTTCATGTAGCTGTAAATCATCACACATTATACATTATGTATAGTCAAATGGACAGTGTAATTTCTGACTGTGTCATAAAACAAAAAAGATTATCTCTGTTAAAAAACTTAACTTAAACTCATAAACAGGACTACAACTCAACATTCCCATTCAGAGGGCTCTAAGATTTTCAGCTGGCACAGTGCAGTGACTGTTGTCATCTGGAGTTTTTATACTTTTTTTGCCTAAACCTAATCACTCATAGAGGTCTAGATGTTACCCCCAGGCTCTGGTGTCAAAGTTCTGCACATTGTCTACTCATCATCCACCACGGCCCCTCCACTGTAACTGTGATATGGCTCATAAATGTAGCTCACTCAAAAAAAAATTACCTGCAAATATAATCTAATGCAGCGATTACATCACCACAACACAATTTCATAATGCTGCTGTACAGTGCTTTATGGTTTAAAGTATTTGAGTTACTTAAAGGGTAAATAACATTTCGGGTAAATAACAGTGTACACTAAAAAAATCCTGCCTTATTTTTTTCTTCAGTTTTACCTTAAATATATGTATTTCATAGCTTCTATATTAGTCAACCTTTTTTTTCAACATTTTTTTCTGGGAAAAGATAATTTTTTTCACTAATTAATCATTAATATTTGCAACAGGTAGCACTATTCTCTGTAGACACAGAGGCTGTGTGAGCCACAAAAGTTTAACAAGCATGCTAGTCAATACTTAGACTACATGTAATCAATCCAAAGACATGCAAAGATGATATTACCAATAATGGATGAAAGTCTGTCCCAAGAATATAAGATAGAGGCTAATATGCAATAGCTACTTACCAAAGAAAAACAAAGACGCTCATGCTGAATTAAAGTTAGCTAAAGTCAGTGTGGGTGAGGAGTAGATCAAGACACTGATCAGTGTAGCAACTATAACACCAGCCTCAGTTTAAAAAGAAATCTACCCCCTCAGGCTACTCGACGTTCAACTTCTCTGCCCATACATTCACAACACAAAATATAACCAGTCCACTCAGCCTCGGAGTTTTAAATCATCTGAGACTTAAAAAACATTTTGCAGCCACAGCAGTTACAGAGACAATTGTCAAAAACACAGAAGGGACATGAACTCCCAACTGAGGGAGGACTACCTCAGTAAGGGCAAAATGAATATTTTGACCAACGCTAGTATGCCGCTTTTGGTCATTCAGTATTATTGGAGTGTTTGCTTTGGGCTCCATAATATAATGGCATAGCTGTGCATTTTTTCACATGCTGCAAGGCCGTGCCCAGGCGAACACTCCAATCACACCCACTAACTGTCAGTGAACAACATAAAGCAGTAAACAGGTAAAACCTTTACCTGGACTGTGAGCTGGTTGTCTCTTCCTTAAACATGTGGCTCTGTCATCATGCAGCTGCAGACTCACCAGCAGCTTCCTCTGCGCCTCTGCTGAGGTTGTTAATTTGTCTCCTCTCTTTTGTTCCACTCTCACAGGAGTTTGTTTTTCCTCCAATGATTGATAATGATTGCAACATTAAATTTAGAGAAGTGCAATACTTAAGATGAAAAATTACTGATTTTTAAAAGTACACAAAAACATGTTTATTTGCTTGGCATGTATCTAAGCTTGTGACTGTTTCCCATAGTGCTACTCAGTGAATGGAGCACACTCAGGTGAAAGCTAAGCTGAGGAATGTTAAACCTGCCTTTAAGATGTCTTCCCAAGGAGAGAGTTGATTCTAAGGAGAAACGTTGCCATGGTATTCTATTTAATCCCAAAATACATTTCTGTTGATCCTGTACATTTTTCTTCTCCAGCTGCAAAACTCCTCTCATTAGGCGCTTAGTGGGCTAAAATGAAGCAGCATAATGTACTCCAATAGTTCTTTGTTGTCTGACTTTGTTATGTTATGTGTTATATTGGTGCTGAAACTAAAATGATACTCAAATATTTGTTTTATAACAATATTAATTCAAAAATGTGTATGATTCAGAAAATGCTATTAGCAGTTCGCAAAAGCTAGATATCATTTGTGCTCAGTAGATGAATACTCATGACATTGATGATCCCAGATTTTCCACTGACTTGAAAGTCATCGTGACCAAAGCACGTAAAACTTTTCAGTTATCCAATGAGTTATCTAAGCATATACTCGATGGATTTGCACAGAATTTTATAAAGACAGCCATGGTTTCTAGATGATGATTTGGAGTGGTAGATGTGGTAGCCTCCTGACTCTCCAGCTAGTACCACCATGAGGTTGAATTTGTGGATTTTGATGAAATATCTCACCAGCCGCTGGATGGACTGCAATTGATTTTATATGAACATCCATGCTCCCCTCAGGAGGAGGATGGCTTCCAACCATGTTTTTATTCATTAATACATTTTTTAAGGAAAATATAATTCAAACTGCAGACTGAAGTCGTGTCTTAAGTGATGTGCTGAATCTAAATATTTTCACTAACTGGCACCAAGTTGATGAATAAGGGCTTTTTTGTGGCTAGTTCTCATAGTCTCTCCAATTACACTCTCCATTTCACTTCTGTGGTTCAGCCTTACAAATCCAATGGAATTGCTGTGTATTACCAATGTGTTATTATGTTTTTACTTTACTGCAACCACTTCCCTATCTTGGAGGGAGTTACAGTATAACATCATAATAACCATTACCTCAGGATCACACAGACACAAATACACAAGCACACACATACACACACAGAATCCCAGCTGACATTGGGCAAGAGGCAGGGTACACCCTGTACAGGTCAAATCCTAAAAAACAAAATCCTGAAAACACCGGAAAAAGCAAGGAGGTGGATGTTTAGTTAAGGTTAATCTTTCAGATGTTAGTTTATCAAGTTTCTACTTGTTTTCCCTGCTCTCTAGTTCATGGCATTTATTTACACTCTATTGTGTCTAATTTACGGGAGTGATAATTAAACCCCTGCTAGTGTTCTGGCAAAGATGAGTGAGGGAATTCCAGTGGAAGGGTTAACGCTACATTTTTCCTGGTGAGAATGTTAAATAGTTGCTCTACCAGCTCCTTAGGGTAATACCTGGCTCTTTAGCTTATATATGCTCCCCTATGTACACAAGCTAGTCTTAAACCTTATCAATCTGCTAAGGTGGTGGTGTATGGTCGGCTTTTTACAGCTTTTTATCTGAAAACAGCTGCCTCCCTGCTGCTGGAAACCAGGTTGATGAGAGCAAAGCTTGAGCAAGAAAACCAAACATTGAGCTGAACGAGGCTAAAGAGGTCAGATTTAGTAAAACTTCTGTTCTGATTCACTAAGTTTTTCAGGGCCTAAAAGCAGAACTCAGACACAGACTTCAACATTTCAAAGGGCTGTTTATTGTAGATTAGTACGGGTTAAGTTTTTGGAGGTGGGGCTGAAGTGCGGGAGCGCAGGTCCAGCAGCAGAGCAGGAAAGTTAGCCAGGGTAGACAATGGAGCAGGGCAGGCAGTTTACTCATTATTAGCCAGGAACTACAGTCAGTTAGTGAGGCAGGTACTCAGAAAATCAAAGCAGGGCAGCAAAACAACAGAAACACTGGGAATCGGATTTGAAACTAATCCCTCAACATGTCATTGAAGAATAGACTTTCAGCTTTAATCAAAGAGGTTTAACAAAAATATTGCATACACTGTTTAGGAATTAAAGCCATTTTTAAACATAGTTCCTTATTTCAATCATTTTCAACACCAGGTGTGGCCTTTCCCCTCAATATTCGTGACAAATTAGGTGGATAAAAGGTCTGGAGATGATTCCTTGGTTGATTTTGCATTTAGTAGCTGTTCATGGGAACTTTTATTATGTGATCCAAAGAGGTGTTGATACAATGGAGGAGACCATCATTAGGTTGAAAAAAACAGAGCAAACCTATCAGACAAATAGCAGAAACTTGGCAAAATCAACAATTTGGTACATTCTTAAAAAGAATTAATGAACTGGGGAGTTCAGCAAAACCAAGAGGCCTAGAAGACCATGGAAGACAACTAAAATGTAAGATTGCAGAATTCTTTCCTTTTGTGAAGAAAAACCCATTAACAACATCTGGCCAGGTCAAGAAAACTCTCCAGGAGGTAGGGATATCATTGTCAAACTCTAAAGTCAAGAGATGCCTTCATGAATGTGAAAACCACTGGTAACACTCAAGGACAGAAAGACCAGATTAGACTTTCCTAAAAAAAAAAATAAAAAGCCTGCCCAGTTCTGGAACTAGATTCTTTGAAACTGAGATTGATTTATACCCAAATGATGGGAAGGGAGTATAGAGAAGGAAAGGAATCATTTGTCAGACATGGTGGAGACAGTATTATGTCTTGGGCTTGTATGACTGCCAGTGGAACTGGGTCACTGGTGTTTATTGATGATGTAACAGCTGATAGAAGCAGCAGGATGATTTCTGAAGTGAACAGGGCTCTACTATCTGCTCAGATTCAACTAGATGCTACAAAACTGATAGGATGATGCTTCACAGTATAGATGGATAATAACCCAAAACATACCGTGAGAGCAACACAAGAGGTTCTCACGGCAAAGAAATGAAATATTCAGTCACCTGACCTCAAGCCAACTTAGCATGCTTCTCACTCTTACTGAAGAGAAAACTGAGGGCATAAAGATTCAAAAACAAACAGCAACTGAAGAAGTAATTGCAGTAAAGGCCTGGGAAAGCCTCTCAAGGGAGGAAATTCAACATTTGGTGATGTCAATGGGTTCTAGACCACCGGCAGTCACTGACTGCTTAGGATTTTCATCCAAGCATTAGAAATAATCATTATTGTAGAATAATGTTTGGTCTACTTTCGAGCCTCTTAAAATAAGGGACTATGTATAAAAATATTTTTTAATTAATGCAATTATTAATTTATGCAATATTTTTGTTAAACCTCTCGAATTAAAGTATACACTTCAATCACATGTTGATGGCTTGTTCTTTCTTACCCATGGTGATGGTGTACAAAGACAAAATTATATATACATTATAAGTGGATCTATCCGTAATCATTTGATCAATTGCTGGCGTAAAATATTAGTGTAATTAAAAACATATTTATTTTAATAAATAATAACCAACTTTATTTAAAGACATTTACATTTGTTTGCACCACCAGCATCAAATCCTAATGGTTTTCATGTCTGAACACTCATTTTTCTGTCATGCCTGCACCAAGAGAAATGGAACTACCTCACTACTTAAGTATTTGTGACCGACATACAGTACCACTAAACTGAGTAGGATGTAAAACCTCAGGGGCATTTTCATGAAGGCCAACTCATGGTTTTAAATCCTTTGTGCTTGCAAGGGTCTTTGTGACGTAAATTTAATCATCTGTCTGTGAAGGTCATGATTTTTTCGAACGTCCCTGTGGACATATGCAAACAGTTATGAGCCGTTACCAATTGGACTGCACACTCTACAGTTATGTACTATTTATATGTATTTATTTATGTATGCATATATGCATGTATGTATGCAATTCAACATAATTTATTCATATACCACCAAATCAGAACATACCGACATTTCATAATGTACTTACAGTCAAATCAAGACTCTACAATACTTAAGAGAGATCCAACTGTTCCCACCATGTGCAAGTACTTGGTGACAGTGGAGAGGAAAAACTTACTTTAATGGGAAGAAACTTCCACCAGAACTGGTGGTTAGGCTGAAAAGGCTGTTTGTAGCTACAGCTGTTGAGATGGTCTATGAAGTGTAGTCAGAGAACTCTCAGTCTAATGCCTGGCATAGCAGGTTATACTTGCCTCTGACATGGTCCAGTCTGGCTGTAGATGGTAGCACATGGGAATTTCCCTAAGTGGAATTCATTGTCCTTCAAGAAAGTGCTGGTGTCATGCCAACCACCAGGACTGGGTTCAAAGGGTGGTATATTGTATGTTATCTTAACTTATTCTCAATCAGTGGGAAATATGAGTGTATGATGGTAAATTAGATAAGAGAAGGAGAGTCACTCTTACCATGTCTTGAGGGGTTCTGCTGCCCCCAAAGGGCTCTGGCATGAATTAGCAAGAAGAGCTGTGAAGGCAAGCCATTTTTCTCTCTCTTCTCCTCTCGGGTACATAGTGAGTCTTTTCCATTCTCATTGAGATGCGGTTGATGGATTTGACCTACCTCAAACAAACGTTGAAATTCTAATAACATAAGTCAGAGTTAAAGTTACTTTTAGTAACTATTATTGTTAACGGTATTATTGTTAAACACGGTTCCTCCCATATTTGAAGAATCCAGAAAAGCACTGTTGTCTTTGGAACTTTATCCAGTCACCAGGCCCCTCTTTGCTAAAATTAATACCAAAGTCTGAATGTAAAAAAAAAGACACAGCCACAATTTCCTAGTACAACTTAAGTTATGAGCCAATATGATTGGCCATGCACACACAAGCATTAAAAATTGCACACTGAAAGTTGTATTATTGCCCCACCCTTTATTGGATATTGGTGTGGGAGGTAATGCGGGATGTCTCAACAGAGTTTTATCATGATTGCCATAAGATAGTTTAAGATATGATCAATTTCTTGCTAAGCCACCGACTTTATGAAAAGTTTTAACCAATGGTGGTCATGCTTTTGGACCCATCTTGCTCATGTGTAGCAAAATTGTGTAGCTCAGTCCTGGAAGCCTGTATAAATTTTTTTTTATCTATACAGTCAAATTCTAAAAAGTCTGTCATATTTATGTCTTTAACAATCTACAAGTTAGTTAAAAATTTAGTTAGAAATATTAAATTGTAGCTGATAAGACTAATGGTGTGGGTTGGCTGGATTTTCAAATTTCTTACTTTTTGAATGTTAATCATAATGCCAGTATTGCGCTGATTAGGATCATATTATTTATGAAGCATTTGCATAAAATTTCTAGATATAGTGCCAAGTTTCATGTCTCTAGCTTGTTCAAGCTCACAGCAAAATGAGAAACTGCTTTAAATGGCAGATAAAGATGAATAGCACACCATGCACCAAATAATATGGTACTTCAGATTTTGGTTACTGTGCCAAGATCATGTGCACTAAAACTGATAAAATCCTATCCATTCGGTTTTGAAGTACACATTTGTGGAATTTGTGGTGCCCCCTATGGTTTGGGCCCAAAATGCTTTGGTAGACCTATATCCAAACATGCCCTCAAGGTATCAACCAAGATTTATGATGATTGGACGAATGGCCAATGGGTTATGGCCAAGTTCCTGCTAAGTTCCAACAATATGTCAATAGGGCTTACAGTTTGTGGGGTGTTGCCTTTCCTTAATTACAGTGCCAATTACAATGCCACCATCTGGCCAATTGGGTTCATGTTTCTGGGAAAGCATTTGCATTTTCCATTATTGGGCAAGGTTTTATGTTTGTAGCCTATTCCAGCTCCTGGCAATTTGAGCCACAGCATCACAGCAACATCCAACATGGTGGCACGACTGACGTTTGTGGCAGCCTCTCCTAGTTGACAATGCAGTGCTATTGTATTTTAGTAGAAAAAGTGATGCATGCAGTGTTGATGAAAAGTGTGGGGAAAGAAAGTGTGTGTGTGAGTGACAATTTTTGTTGGACATCCATAACAAAACCTCTTGTTACAATGAACAGTTCTTTAGATAGCTGAGCAAGCTTGAAGTCCTACATTGTATATGACTGCCTATGGCTGCACCTAGAGCAACAGCGGCGAGGAATCATCATAAGCAGTGCGACAGGACACAGAAGCAGGGTAAAAGCGGAGGAATGGATGTGGCTAAACCTCAACATCACGGATGCCACGATTCAGCTGAGCAGACAGAGTAGCTTTGCTTGCCAGCAAGGGGAGGGGGCCAACCTTCTTCATGCTGCTGCAGCTGACGGTGATCATCATAACAACCATCTATGTACCAATGAGCAGTAATGTGAGGGTGGCTATGACAGAGCTCAACAACATCAGCAAGCAGCAGAATGGACCATCCTGATGCTTTCTTCATCGGTGCTCCATTCTCCTTCCTGATGGAGAATTACTAGCAGCGCTGCATCCATAGAGCCACTTCCATCTTAAAGGACCCTCACCATCCTGCTCACGGCCTGTTTTCTCTCCTGCTATCAGGGAAGAGGTTCAGGAGCATCTGCAGATCTATCAGGATGTTGAACAGCTTCATCCCACACGCTGTAAGAATTATAAACACACTGTGTCCCTTCCCCCTTCCCCCCACACACTCATATGGTCACATCCAAACCCCCTCTACCCCCATCGATACAGAAACAGTTGACTGCCAGTCACCTCTCAAGGTGAACCTTTAAGAAAAAAAAAAAAAAGCTCTTTATATGCATGTTTCTACAGGTTTAACCTGCTAACTATTGTGTTTTTAAATGTGTTATTGTGTTTTTAATGCGTTATTGTGTTTTTAATGTGCTATTGTGTTTCTAAACATATGCTGCCATGTTTTTAAATGTTTTTAGCTTGTTTTTAGTGTATGCACTAACAGGAGCTGGTTTAAAAACAGGATTTCAATTCAAACAGTATGTATATAATCAGGGAAATGACAATAAAGTCAAGTTTGAATCTTGATTCTTGATAAGAAGGCAAATAAAAATTATAAGAACCCCTATTATTTGGGCTGAGTGGTTTGAATTATCATCAAACATGGTATGCCCCGGGTCAAAAGAAGTATGGGAGCTGTATGGGCTCTCTTTGCAGAGGAAGGGGTTGTCTTTGACAAATGAAAAGGCAACAAAAACATTTTTTCTTGAGTTAATGTTGTTTGCAACTGTGGTTAATACGACCACAAAGTAACACTCCATGTGGATGCTCTGCAGGATTGATCTTCAGTGGGAGCGAATTGTTCAGTTCTTTGATGAGTGGATCACAAACTTTCAAATAAATATGGAAATGCATTTCACTGCATCTGCATCAGGCGGCACCTGTGCAGGTGAGGCAATGACAAAACCAGGGGAAGGGCTGACCAGTCCAGCCCTGAGGAAGATGCACCGACAGGAAGACACAGACATTACAGACATGACACACATAGGGCAAAGGAAAAACATGTCACACCAGGATGTGAGGAAGGCGATTACAGAATCCTAAAAGTATCATTTTGAGACAGAATGTACCTGATTTTTGTAATGTTACGTTGGTGAAAAAAGGCAGTCATTGAAGTTTGTTTTATGTGGGAGTTAAAGGACATGTCCTGATCAAAGAAAACTCCAGGATTTATAACAATGGTGCTAGAGGCCAGAGCAATGCCATCTAGAGTAGATATGACATCATATAATGGTTTCTGAGGTGTTGTGGGCCAAGCACAATAACTTCAGTTTTGTTTAACAGCAACCACAAGTAGGCCTGCAATTTGGGAGCAAAGTGTTTTACCAGGATGGTAAAGTACTATGAGCTCTTTAAGATAGGATGGTACCTGACCGTTAAGGGTTTTGTAGATTAGGAGGAGGATTTTAAATTATATTCTGGATTTCACAAAGAGCCAATGCAGAGAAGCTAACACAGGAGAGATATTATCTCTCTTTCTGGTTCTTGTCAAAATTCACGCAGCAGCATTTAGAATCAGTTGGAGACTGTTTACTGTTTTATTGGGACAGTGTGATAATAGGGAGTCACAATAATCAAGCCCAGAGGTAATGAAAGCATGTACTAGTTTTTATGTGTCATTTTGAGAAAGGATGTGCCTGATGTTTGAGATATTATGTCGGTGAAAAGATCTAAGATCTAACAAAACGGTATGGAGACAAGTTCTTTGTCCAATGCGATTATTAGATCATTTGTAACCTTCACTAGTGCTGTCTCCGTGCTATGATGCCCTCAAATAAATGATTATGTAAAAAGTCACACAACTGTTTGACAACAGCTTTCTCAAGGATCTTAGAGAGAAAGAGAAGGTCTGATATGGGTCTATAGTTGGTTAAGACATCTGGATCAAGAGTAGACTTTTTAAGAAGAGATAGTTACAGCTATTTTAGTCTCTGGTACATAGCCTGTAAATAATGACAGAGTAACTGTATCTCATAGAGTTGGGCTAACTAAAGATAAAACTTCCTTAAGCAGCCTAGTTGTCATGGGATTTAAGAGACAGGTTGATGGTCTAGATGAAGAAATCACTGTAGTTAGTTGGCGAAGGTTGATAGGAGAGAAACTGTTAGCCTCACTGCTAAGAGCTATAAGAACAAATGGATTAACAGAGCTATGACTCTTGGTCAGTCTGGCTACTGTGCTGAAAACCTAGGGTAGTTTTTACTTTGCTCTATTAAAGATGAGAAATAGGCTGCTCTGGCATCACTGAGGGCCTTCATGTAGCTTTTAAGACTATCATACTGGGCTAAGTGGGATTGTTCCAGTTTACTTGAGTGCCACATCCTTTCAAGTTTGTGTTGTTTGCCTTAATATACAGGTTTAAGAGTTAAACAATGGAGCTAACCTCCTTTGTTTTATTATCTTCTTTTTAGCAGGGCAATGACTTCAAGTGATATTCTCATTGAGCCTGCTTCACTATTAACAAGATGATCGATTTTGGAGAGACTAAAATAAGCGTACAAGTTCATTGTCATATATGTCAGTGAATTTAGCACTGATGAATCACTTCTTTAAATCTAGTTACAGCCCTATCAGGTAGACATCTAGTAATGACATTTTTGCCTAATGGTGTGTAATCCAGTAACACAAGTTTAAAGGTTATTAAACAATGGTCCAAGAGAAGAGGATTCTGTGGAAAGATGATTAAGTGTTCACTTAAACGCAGTGCTGAGGCATCACTATCAACGTCCACATGAATATTGAAATCACCTACAGTAACTACTTTACTAATGACTCTGTAATAATGACTAATATTGATAAAAAACTCTTAGAATTCAGATTATATTTCAAAATAACATACACTATAACAGATAGAACAGGCTTTAAAGTTTTCCAGGTCGAGTGTGTAAGACTAAGAATCAGGCTTTCGAGTGAGTCATGGCTATTTTTAGGTTCAGGGTTGATTAACAGGCTTAAGTTGAAAATGGCTGCGACTCCACCTCCTCAGTCAGAGTCTCTGGGAATATAAGTATTAATATAACTGTGGGTGGATTCATTTAAGCTAACAAATTCACCATGAGATAGCCAGGTCTCAGTAAGAAAAAATACATCAACGTGATGATCTGATATCAGATCATTAACTAATACGGCTTTGGATGGGAGTCATTTAATCTTTAAGTCCACATTTAATTCTCATATTTTGTTGTATTTCAGTATCAATGGTCTTTATTTTTATTAGGTTTTTCAGTACAACTATCTTCTGCATGTGTTTGAGTTAATTAATTTAGGTGGTCGGGGACAGACAGTCTCTATGGGGTATTGAGTGGGTGACAGCAGTAATGGAGGCACAGAGAAGTGTGTAAGACTACTACTCTGCTTTCTGGTCTCAACTCTGGGTTGTCATGGTTTTGGTTTTCTAATAAACTCGCTCAGATTTCTAGAGATGAGAGCTGCTCCATCCATAGTGGATCAGACCAGGTCTTCCGCAAAAAGTCCACCAATAATGTGCAAAGCCCACGTCATTTGCTGGAAACCACCTTGACAGCCAGTGGTTGACTGATGACATGCGACTATATATATATCAAATTAGGCAGAGGTCCAGGGAAAACTATGGAGTCCAACATTGTTTTGCGTATGTACACACTACTCAACACTAACTTTTGTAATCTCAAATTGGCGTGTGGAGGGAATAATTACTTTTTTGTGGCCTTCAGTGTTTGTGGAAAAACAAATGGCTGCCATATTCCAGTATTCTTCTACAGGAGTAAATGAGTATCACTTTATCCCTTTACGTTTTCCATAGATTGTTTATTTATATGTTATTAAAATGCAGAATGAGTTCTACTGTTGGTAGCTAACTTGTTTCGGTAGCAGGGCAGGTGCATTTAATATTTATCTACAAAAGATGTAGTTACCCTGTTACTACAACAAGTTGGCATATTCAATATTATGGTTTATGTTTCATCTCAAGGAAACAAGAGACACTAAAAGCATCCCTGTACCCCAGCTGACAATGGCCTACTGACACTAGATCAAGAATGCTTCTGTTATCACCATGTGGACTGTGGAGTTCTTTTGGTAGGCTATAAGTAAGGTGGAGAGTCTTCAAATAATGGATGTTCTTATGAAAAGATTCCCCACATGGGGAAGGCACATTACATCACATACATGCATTATTTGTGTGAAATTTATGCCCAGGGCTTAAATGATGAATTGATGGAACCTGCCCAAGAGCACAAACCAGTGTTGCCTGATCTTCCTCTACCTTTAGAGTTACAATTGTGAATTTTAGATTTATAAAACAATGTGTAGAACATTATTGAATTTGTGCTGATTTATAAGGGCACTAACCCTGAAGGGGTTGAGGCCTGTTGTATTGTGCCAGTTCATTATCATTAGGGTTTTAACCCAGAAGTTTTAAAACTTCAATTAGCTCTAAAAAAGAGCATTTTGGAAGGTAAAAGTCTGCTAGCATGGATTTTTTGCTAAATTGCATTTGGTGAAAAGATACCGGATTTGGTATACCCCCTTGTGGGACTGAGATACATTCTTAGCAGGATATTTGGCCATTGAACAATCATCATAAATCTTGGTAGATATCTTCAGCCCCCCTTTGAAAATACAGTTAGATTCATTAATAATTGGACTCCCAAACAATTTATATAAAAATTTTGTGATCAAAGCTGAAAGTTTACAGTCTGAAAGTTTACAGTCATATCACATCTTCATTCTTCATTTCAAATTCACTATGATTGTGTACAGAGGCAAAATTACAAATGTTTTGTTACCGTCCAAATATTTATAAACCTTACTGTAGGTCTACCAAAACATTCTGAACCCAACTCAATGGTGGTACTGTTAGGGACTTTTCTGTATGGTTACACAGGTCAAGCACTGGCCTTGAGGTCTCAGACGAAACAGCAGTAAATTCTTCTGGGAAGCACACTGCCTTCTCTCCTTGAGACTTTGGGCAGTTGCCTGAGATTATTTGGGAAAAGCACTTGGTGATAAAAGTGATGCAGCGTTGTTGTAGGAATGAAGGTCAAAGGAGATGGTTGCTTTTGCCTATAATCCATGGACATAGCCAGATAACACTGACTCCAGACCAGAGTTCACTGACGTTATACAGAAGTCTGACTCCACATACTCTAGGGCTTTAAAAAACTGACCACAGGGGACTGAGCTTCAGAATGGAAACGGCATCATGCACATCATCTTGTACTGATCGTTTTTCCGTTCTCCACAGCCAAGCTTCAATAAAGACTTTCAGCATAAGACATCTTGGGCTCCTAGAAACTTTCTTCACTGATGAGATGACCAATAATCAGCAAAAGAGACAAGTTTGTGATTGGTCTCACTCCTTCTTTAAACAGAATTAAACTAGCTGAATTGACTTTGCTTGGCTCTGTCAAGCCTGGAACCTGCCCATTACTGCTTGTGGCTTTAATTTTGGGTGTCTGTGCTGCTTCATTCTATGAGCATACAAAGGTTGTAACCCACAAATTCCTGCTCATGGCTATTATTTCACGTCTGTTTTTTTACTACCTTTTTACCTCATAAAGGTGGCCAGTAGGTGGCACAATGTAATCGTGTAGACACGATGTTAAATACTGTGATGTGGTGTAAGTTATAGTTGTTATTATTAAAACAAACTGTTCCTTTTAATTATTTTTTAACATTCAAAGTAAGTTTTGGGACAAATGGTCACATGGTTTGATAAACATTTTTCAAAGAATTCCTCTAAATAAAATAAAAATTTTAAAATAAACGGATTCCTGCTGAAATATCCACATACAGTTAATGGACAGTAAAAAGGGTGCTGTACATAGGGCAAAATGTATAAAGTATTTAAACAACTTTCAATCCGCTCCATCAGAACAATTTCTGAAAAGAAAACTGTTACCTCAAGCTACTGCAGATTTATCAGGACGTGATCATCAGGCTCATCAGGCTAGATGTCAGATGGCTTCATATGGAAATCGTTGGGGATAAGGCTACATGGTAGGCAGGGGTTGTGAAGGGAGCTTTTGCTAAGAGGGGTACAGATGCAGGTGAGGAGGGTGCAGATGAAAATCCTGACTTTGGACAAGGTTGTGTCCAAGTTTGACTTTTTTTGGGGACTGTATCCAACACTTCCATCTAAGTGGCTGGTTTAGGTGGTAGAGTGTGTTGTCCACCGATCACAGGGTTGACAATTCGATCCCTGGCTCCTCCTGTCTGTGTGCTAAAGTGTCCTTGGGCAAGACACTAAACCCCAAGTGACTTGCTTTGCCTCATGTTGTCAGCCATGGTCTTGCTCAAATACAAACAATTCAATCCTCAAAATATACATGGAAGTTTTAAAAGTGATTTTGATAAAGACAAGTCTGATTTGGTCAGTATTCCACAATTTACCTATAAATTTTCTAAGACGGTTAAAAGGCAAGCGGCTCATGTGGCTATCTTAGATGTGTACGCAAGACCGGTTTATGTACTGTTTGTACAGATGGGTAAAAAAATTACGGGAAAAACGGCCATAGTGTCTTAATAAGAATGCTGAGGCAACACAAGCTGCCAGAACAACCTCTATGCTCCTTAGCACTGATTGTCCAGGTCTCTGGTAGGATATCCCCTCATTTTGTGTTTTAATGATGGTGCAGGAGAGCACTGTCCAACATGTTGGTCCAAAATGCCCCATAGATGTTCAATTTGGTTGAGATCTGGTGATCAAAATTATCTGTGACCCCTTCTGACCTATGGATGGTGGCATTCTCATCCTATCCCTCCACTCATTTTTCAGGTTTCTACTGTTTCAGTCGTCTGCATGTAGTTTTTGATATATGTATGTATTTACATGTTAAAAGTATGTATATTCTATATGTACTAGATGCAGTGTAAGTGTCAAGACCTTCTCCTGCTCCCATCAACCCCCTGTCTCCAGTTTCTGTTTCTCCCCTCTTCTCACCAGAACTGCCTTCCTCTACTCATTCACCAGATATCTGCCCTGCCCAACCACACACCTTTTTTTCACTTACCCAGTGAGCCCTGCAGTCACCTGGTCTCTCTCCACCTGCTCCTCATTCCCCAATTAGCACTTCCCTATTTTTACCAACCCTTTGCCCTCAGCCTTGTTGGATCATTTGCCTATGTTCCTTATTTCCCTTGTGCAAGGGCCCCTGCTCAGTTCTGTGTTCCAGGCTTGACTGCCAGCCTTTATGTTTCCTCCCTGGTTATCCACCCATCTGCCTGTAAGCATTGTTTTCCTCACTGCACTTACCTTCCTGTGTGTCTGCATGGGGGTCCGTCAACTGTGGGTGATCCAGTTTCTAGTCCAACAACATGAAGGTTAGGGTGACTAGTGACTCCAGTTTCCCCTCAGGTGTTTTACCTTGCAACCAAGAGCTTCAACTTCAAAGAGGCCCCTAATGCTTTAGTTTGCACGTCTATACAGTTTCAAAACATGTGACCCTAGAGAACAGATGTTGGGGCGTGGTACTCTCTCCACACTGAGGATGCAGAAATTATGCATTTAGTTGCAGCTTTTAATCTCAGTGTAGCTGACCAATTGAAGCAAATGTTGTTATACTGCAAGATTGACTGAAAGGCTGCACCTTGTATTTCCATTCAACTTTCATTTAACAGATCAGATAAGATGGTACCCTAGTGATTTAGTTTTGCAGCTACATAAGGCTGAGGGACCGCATGATTTCATCAGACCCTCCCAGTCCGGTAAATATCTTTCAAACTCCCCACCTCCAGTTTGTAGCTCAGGTTTTCTGTCATAAGTATCTAATCACCAAGCCTCAGCTGAGAACTCTGATCACCAGGTATAACTCTAACATTGTGCCAGTACCCCTGCACTCATTTCTGTGGTGGGAAGAGTCTCTCTGCCCCATGAATTTTGACTACATGGATTAACCTTTGTTAATACTCTTACTTTCTTGGCCCATTTTCTTGCCTCTCTATATATTTTTCAGTCTGCTTGCTCATATTGTAAAGTGCATTTATTGTGCCTCGTAACTGCAGCTTCTGACCCTTGGTTCTGCAGGCCAACTTTCGACCTCTGCATGTTTTTGGTTTTTGTTTTTTGTTTTTTTTTTACTGCTCATCGGACTAGGCATGGCCATGAACCATCCTTCCACACAGTTTCCTCTCTTCTGTCACTCTGGTCTCTCATTCATACAGTGTGTGCATGTTCCCTCTGTCATTCCCTTTCCCCCATCATTTTCTCATGACCGCTTCATTTTTCTCACACAAGCACATCCTTTTCCACTAGTGGCTGTTCTAGTACAGGACAGAGGATATCCTCCAGGCCCGATTCTTCCCTCTGATCTTTAAAAATTAACCATTTTGCAGCATTGTATTGCTCTGCACTTTTTCATAGCCCAAGAATATAAAACAAGCAAATTAAAATTATACTCCTGAAGCAGTTTTTTCCCCCTCAGTCTTTTAACTTCTTCAAAGTTAGACTTTCTAATGATTTTCAAACTTTTGTCTTTTGAAAAAGCATATAAATTCATATTGACTCCATTTTACCTAAGCATGAACACCAGAGACAGCCCTTCAGATCCCCATCTCCTGATTGAGAACCCTAACAATCCTTGAAGTACAAATATTGAGTATTTGAGTTCAACCATATTTTCTCTAAGATACTTCTCACATGGAAGTTACTCTGTAGTCTTTTGAAAAGTTTTTTTGCCCCCCCACTAATAGTTTTAGTGGTATTTCTTAGCCACAGCTCCACTCAGCTGCTGCTGAAAGGAAAGATTAGATGGCTCAACATCTTATCTAGACTAACATTATACTGACTGTAAACTATAATAAAGCAGTCATGGAGCTAGAGGACAGTCTACTTCCTAGTTCTTATTCTCTGCTTACATCTAAATAGTAACAGTTGGCATCCAGTATATCTCTGAATTAGAAAAAAAGTCATAATTATTGAGTCTTGGACAGATTATCTCTAGTATAGCGTTTCTGTACCATCAATGTTTCACCTTTTCTGTGAATTCAGGGTGTCGTGTGTGTTTGTGTGTATATTGGAGCTTGAAGGTCTGAGAATGTAAAGGCCACAAAGCTATGTGCACAGGATCAGTTAAAGCAGTCTGAGCAATAAACTGTTTGGGCTAGATCAGTGGATTTTAGACTGTGCTAATGATGTTGAACTACATACATAGGATTTACAGGGCCATCAGCCCTTTTATTTTGTAAAACTCAGTTGTGGAGTCTCTGTCTGAGCGTGTGTGTGCATAAAAGGCAGGACTACAGTGCTTATATTTTCAGTGTAGCAAAGTATATTCAAGTGAAAGAGCACTCACATGTCACTCTTCATTATTCCTCCCTGAACACCTAAATATACAAATGTTTGTGCTATTTGGTCAACCTACCTATTAAATGTTGAGGGCTAACACTAAAATCATAAATGTGTCTTTGGTAAATCACTGGCTCTGGGACTATGTAAAATCACATCAGGTCTGCTGCTAATCCTTGTTGTATAAGATACAGGAGTGTATTTTTTAGATTTTATTCCCTTCTACTTTAGTTATCCTCCATAACAAATGGTCATACTGTAAGTAGATTTATCTAAATTTACATGTGATACAATGCATTCTTATAAACTGCCCAACAGTGCATATAGTTTGTTTCAATTGCAAAAATACAATACAGGAGAAATCAAGTTAGTATATTTTTATATAAAGTATAAATGCATCTGGCACTGAAATCTTCACTACAGCCTTAACAGGAAAGGTTAATAAACCTGGTCAAGGTGGCAGCAAGGTCATTAAAGTCTAGCAGGCAATATTTAACAGCACTTTAATGTCTTTGACTACAGATTTCTGGCCACTCATTGCCATTAATGTGTTCCTGTGACTTGTGTGGTAAATGTTGGCCTGCAAACCAAGTTTCTTTCAGGATAAAGTGTGAAAGCGAAGATATTTGGTCCCATACCATACTTTAATTATCCTTGGCCTCAGCTCAGCCTTTGACACATGGGATCACAATGTCAGCCAACTGAAAAACTCTGTTGGTATGATCTGGACTGATCTGTCCAGCAGGGTCTGTTTTTGACCTCTACTTATTCTGCCATATAAATGCTAACCCTTGGACAAATCATGCATTGACATGTTGGTTTTCCTTGCTACATGACGAATACTCAACTGCAATTCCAGATAAAGCCTGTGTCATTTATTTTGTCCTGCACTGCTGAAATTAAGAACTGGATGTCCAAACTTATCGTGTAATTCAGTGGCTCCAAATCATATATTATAACTAAGTCTTCTGCCCCATCACCAATGTTTTTACCAGCTTCTCGCTTAGTTTGGGTACCTTATCAAATGTTATAAGCTCACTTTTACTTTTTCTTCTTCTATTACTTTTAATTTTTGTAATGTCGTAGTTATTTTTTTTCTTATGTTTTACCTTTATATTGACTTTGATTCTATTTTTTTTCTATAAAACAGATTATAATTTCAAAGTTATTTTCATTATGACTCCAGACTAGTTTTTGGGCAGTAAATTTTGTCTTATACTGAATTTCTTTTAACAAAGAAATTGTTTGCCAACAAAATGATTATCGTATTTTATACCTGCACTAATTAATAGTTTTACTGTTAATCTCCTGATCTACCGCTGATAATTGAAATATTGTGTATAATGTGAAAGGGTGTCACTTTTTATCCTTATTGAGTAATTTCATCAACCTACTTCTTGTCTTGTCACCCATTTTGGGTATGATCAACTGTCCACATGTCAGGAACAGTATCATTCAGGTTTCAAGTACTTAGCCTACATAAACTTGTGTAACTCCGTGCTCAAACTGTTTCTGTCAGCGACCATCCCTCTCAAGCTGTATGTGAGGATGTGCCACCTGCCACTAAATTACTGCTATACTGGATTTTAATTTAAGCTTTCCTGAATCTGTTGGTCTAACAAAAGATTTGCTACACAACTGATCCATAAAAAGAAAGGGTACAATGCAATTATTTCAAATATAAAAAAAGGTCCTGACAACCTCACACAGCTCCCTGTGGCAGAACCAGAGGCCTTACACTGTTTCAACATATGCAAGGGTACTCCTAAACACCTGAAAGCACACACTGATGTGGACAAATGATAGGGTTCACCTCTTAGAAGTCCGTTATCCCATATCATCTGACACACAAACACATTGGACAATAGAGGGAGGATGTTATAAAAATGAATGGATTCACTAGTCTCTGTAATTACATCATGACATATAAACAAACAACCCTGTCAGTCTCATTTAACTTTATTAGGAGCCGAGGAAACAGTCTACACATGAGAAACATCATCGAATCTACTTACCTGTTCCTACCTCCGGCAGCCTTTTATACCAAACTGCAGTGAGTACAAGGTCATAGTTGGGCTCTTCTCTGAAGAACAAATTCCAGTATCAACGGTTTACATTAAGCATTTATCAGACACTGAGACGTGACACTCTACAACATTTTGAATAGTCTGGTGTTAAAGGTTACACTGGCCCTTATGAGTTATTACAAAAGCCAATTTAACAGGGATTCAGCAAGTTCACTGATATATTTCAGTAAACTCTGCTAGACAATGTTTTTCTACCAAAGGACTAACTTGTAACTGTTTAATGAAAAAAACCAATGACTACTGACAAGCCCACCAACAAAAATGAAATAAATGAAGCCTTGAGTATTCAACAATGGTTAAAACATTGACAAGTGCAGACAATGAAAGTCAATGCAATTTGCAACCTTTATGAATCCAAAAAACAGGAAAAAAATGTGATGTACCATCATATCTTAAACGTTCAAGTCAAATGCACAAGATCACTCTGATACAAATGCACAAGAGATCTGCTACATTTACTCCCTCATTCACTGTTTTAGTATTTTTAAGAAGTATTTTTATGAGGAACTACTATACTTAAGTTTTTGAGTAGTTGAGCAGTTGAAAAGTAAAATTGTGGGATTTTTAAATGTTTTCATTTAAATCCAATTCCACAATTATGTTCAGCAGTTTGACAAATACAGGCCCTGGGTCCTGCTGGGCCATTTCTATGTAGAATCATGCTTTTTTTCCATGTACTTTAATCAAATATAAATGGCAAAAGAATCACAGGATAACACACACAACCTCAACCAACACCTCTCCCCACTATCCTCAGTACACAGTTACAGATCTCTAGGGTTTAGTAGGGCATGCGTTGGAAAGCGCCTAATATAGGCTGCCATTGAAACCCTAAATAAAAGACGCTATTGAATGGGTACTACTTTGCTGTTTGACAGTTTGTTTTTGATGTTGGTGTTATTACATGCGTTGTTCATCTGAAAGGTAAATTCTGTCAGTGAATTTCCCTACTGGGGACAATAAAGTCTTAATAAACTCAAGACTTTATTGTCCCCAGTAGGGAAAGTTTGAACTGAAGCGAGACTGTGTGTGTGTGTGTGTGTGTGTGTGTGTGTGTGTGTGTGTGAATATTTTGCATCTTTCTTTCATTTCTCTTTCTCTGTAAACCCATCTTGTAATCCTCGCTTCTTTCCTCTTAGATCCAGGACACTCCTTGTCCAGAGTCTCTTCTTCTTCTACTGCTGTGGACAACAGCACTGAGCATCTGCTGCAGAAGAAAAAGCACACCAACAGCAGCCTGCTCTGTAACCCAGATGTCTCCTCCTATGGTCCGGCTCCAAATTCTCCTAGCACCTTACCTCGAAGATACGCCACTGCTGCTGGTGTGAGCAGCAGGGACAGCCAACTGGACAGTCTGATGATGCAGCACTCTGATGTGGAGAGGAAGAAGGAGGTGGTCCTGGACCACCTGAGGCAGAAGTATCCTCACCATGCTGCAATTATCATGGGCCGCCAGGACCACATGAGGGAACAGGTGAGATTAAAAGCTGTGCCGATGTGCATTGGCTGTCAGTGTTGAGGGAAAAAAAATGTGGAGCGGGAACTTGCTGACTTCTGTCGGATTTCTCTCCACAAATTATTTATTTATTTATTTTTTACATCAGACCAAACCCTTTTAACTGCAATAGTAATGACATCTAACAAAAAAAAGAAGAAGAAGGTTTTGCACTCAGTGAAGCTGCTGTAGCATGTTTAAATATAGGTTTTTTTTTAACCCTGAATTCCTGAAGTTTTCCTTCTGACACTTGGAGAAAAGTGCATACCGTGTCTCTAGATTCTAGCCCATTCATTTCAGTGAAAGTTATTCACTGGGTGTATCTGCCCAAGAGGTTTTCCTGCTTCTTTTGAGGATGCTGACATTCTATGTTTTTTCTATATCAAATGTGGGTTACATAGTTTTATGGTAATGTCATTTGTTGTTTACACCACTGACCTTCACGATAAAAGATGTGGAGATTCAGATCATGTTACTGTAATGTCCTTTAATATATATGTCCACTGAAAAAGAGCATAGATTGAAAACAGTAGTATAACACATGTCCTACATGACATAAGACCATATTTCACATTTTGGTATTATACAAAAAGGGAAATTGCCATTGACATATGTAGAGGGAGTTGTATGATGAGATGATGAAACAGGACACTAGGTTCCTACATGTTCTGGCCTCTCATGATTGCATTCAAAATATTTAAAAGCTGTCTCCAACTCTTTTTTATAATATATCCCAAAGACAGGTATGTTTCTTGTCTTGTTATTTGAGGTAAGCCAGTTAATTACATGGCTTGCAGTGTGATGTCAAACTTGATCTCCCTTTAGCCCCTTCTGTACAGCGTTGTTGAAGGAGGGATTGTTGCACCTTTACTCTGCCTTTTTAACTGCATAAAAGGTATGAACATGGAGTGGACATTGTTCTGCCCTTAAGCCGGCAGCAGAGGTAGTCACAGAGCCGTATCAACGTCTGTATAAAAACGACTGATGGCATGGCGGGACAGTTGCCAATGCTGTTGTATTACGAGTCACGCTTCCACACCTCGGGAACCCTGGCATGCTATCTAAAATCAGGCACTGAAGTGACATTATGTTGACTTTGTCTGGTTTTTGTCTTGCAATGCGCACATTCCAAACTTTGCATTTGAGTGAAAGATTCAAAGCAGGATTTGATCAAAACTAAAACAGCTACAGGCTAATTGAAAGACACAGGACTCTAAAGGCTGGGTTCAGATTTTTATCAAGTCTATCTTAATACATAACCCTGCTGTTATGGTAAAGAGGACATGTAATGTTGCGCAAAGCAGAGTCCTACACAAGACATGTTTACTTTTTCAATATTAAAAAAAACAACTACAATCTTTCCCTAACCTTAATCAAAGTGTTAAAAAATGTCCCATATGCAAGAGGTGGGATGCTGTCCATCACCCCCCCCTTTGCCCTAATCCTACCCCTCCTGCAAATAGTGCCTGTGTAATGGCATAGACAGTGCTGTCACAGATTAGGTGTGTAAGTGAGAGATCTCAACCCTGTCATTAGCCTTCTTCTCGTCCAAAGAAACAATACCACAATTAACATTATAATATTTACATAAAGCAATAAAAGCAATAAAATATTAAAGTCACTGGAAAAGACCATCAATCCCTGGTGCCTGTCCTGACGGTTGCTGTCGACCAGTTGGCAGGCAACCGTCAACTCCTCCAGAGTCAGCTCACAATCCGGGGTGGTCTTCTGGGCTGAGCTGAGGAAGCCCTTCCAGGAGCTCCTTGCGGCTCTCCAGGCTGCAGTGCAGAAATCTGTTGCATGGTTTCTCTTCTTACTTGGATCGGTGGTCACTTTGCCTCCTTGCAGCCTAAGGCAGGTCATCTGCCTTCCTTGTTCCACTGATCTTTCCAGATTGAAGGAGGAGGAGCTTGGAGAATCCATGTCCTTTAGTTGGAGGAAATGAGACCTGACAAAGGCTCCTTTCACCCTCTCCTGCATGAAAGAGCTCAACTCCAACCTCTTCTCATGCAGCAGTTGACCTGCAGTGAGGTCTGAGTCTCAATGCAACCCCTCTTTGATGTTCCTGATGCTGATCTCCACATCCTCCACTGCAGCCTCAATCCTAGCAGCAAAGTGGGAAGTGTACTGTTGGCAATAAACACGAATTTGTGCCTTACCAATCTCCCAACACAGTTTCAATGAACTGAAATCGCTTTTTCTCCCTTTCTACTGCTGCGAAAAGGGTTTAAAGCACTGGCTGAAAGTTGTGTCCTAACAGGACTGACGTTGCTCTCATTTAATATAGAGCAGAGACATAGATCCTGTGTAGTCAAGCTTCACTAACCACGTTGTCTCTGACCCTCACCCATGTATATTGTTTGGCCGGTGGATGTTTGACCCTCTGTGTCGAGTAGCTCTAGTTATGCTGTGATACTATTAAGGCTCCAAGATGACTGTGGGTTGGGTTCCTCAATTGTCCTGTCTCAGGTGAAGTCTATGGTGCAGTTGAAATCCCCACCAATGATGAATTGACCCTGTTGCTGATTTCTTAGGTTGTTTTTTTTAATTTATTGAAAAAACTAATCTTTCTGCTCCTTGGTTTGGGGCTTATATGCTGGCAAAAAAGGGAGTTCTCTGTTGCTGCCCGAACAATCAGCAGCTTACCTTTCACTACTTCTGTAGTGGATAGAACAGTTGCAATTGCTGTTTTTTTAAATAGAACAGCTACCCCTGCCCTGAAGTTGGTGCCATGTGTGTACGAACTCTCCCACTATAAAGTCCAATCTACCTCATCTGTCTGGTTAATGTGTGTCTCTTGTATAAACAGCCCTTTTGGGTCTCTCTCCAAACCATTGATGTTCAGAGACCCTGTTTTGAGGTTCCGAATAGAGATGTCAGAGAGAAGAAACAGACAAGATGCAAGAAAAGAGCAGTAAAGATAGAAGAAACCTTTGTGATACATGATCATGTTAGCTACTGCTTTGTCTTTTTGGCAGTTTTACTTTTTGCTTGAGTTGTGATTTTCTTTTTCAGCTGGAAGCGTTTTTTTTTTTGTTGTTTTGTTTTTGTTTTATCCAAGAGGTCCGACCTGTCTTTTCAATCTGGCAACAGATCTCACCCTGTCCATCATTGGCGATCAGTGTCATCTCTGCCTGCAGAATTTGTGGAAGCTACTTTCTTAATATTCTCTGCTGATTGTGATTATACCTCAGTGCTTGCGGCCACAGAGACCTGTTTCTTCTCCTTCTCAGGCCTCTGAGAGAGGGAGAGTTAGGGGGGCTGTAGGAAGGAAAGAGAACATAGCCCAGTACAGGTACCACATAAAAATGTGTAATAATAATGAGACTAATAATGAAACTGCAAGCCATGGGTGACAAGAGATGTCTGACTCCTGTTAATGGCCTGCAACAATGCTTTTCACTCTGGTGTCAAACAGCAGTATGCTGTGGCCAGTTCAGACCTGAAGAGGCCCCTGCCATGCATGACAAGGTATATATCACATCACCAGCCAAAGCAACATTACCAAGTCAGCCAGCAGCAGCAGCAGCAGCAGCAGCAGCAGCAGCAGCACTGGCAGAGTACCTCAACCACTTCTTTGGCCGCCATTAGGGGGAGAGACCAAAAACTGTCATGACCACCGCTCCAGCTCCAGGTACCAACGGCCAGGTACTTGCTATACAGCCTGCTGATGTCTCACACACACACACACACACACACACACACACACACACTCCAGAATATCAGTGTAGGAAAAGCAGCTCTCCCAGATGGTGTTCCAGGACGGATTCTCAGAGACTGGTCTGCAGAGTTAGCTGAGGTATTTACAAATCTCTTCAACCTGCCCCTACCTGCCTGAAGACATCCACGACAGTACAAGTTCCAAAGCAGACTACGATAACCTGCCTCAGTGATTGCAGGCCAGTGGCATTAGCACCAGTAATCATGAAGTACCTGAAAGACTGGTCCTCAAGTGCATCAATGTTGCTCTCCCACCAACCCTAACCCATCTACCTGTGGATACAGGACTTCTTAAAAAGTGCGCAATACACACTTTAAAAAAAAAAAATGCATTTTTTTACTTAGCATATGTTGACAAATGTGTATGTATGAGCTGCATGTTTGTGACTGTAAGATGTGTTGTTTTTCTGTTGCTGCACTATTGAGATCACTATCACCAGCTCCATGTCATTATGGCTGGATAACTGTTCTATCTCGGACTGCAAAGCCCCCCAGCAGGGGGTGGGAAATGCCCAGTGCATCACTGGAACCCAGCTCCCTGCCACTTAGGATATTTACCAGGGGCACTGCCTGGCGAGGGCAAAAGACATCATAAAGGATCCCTCTCGCCCCATTCACGGACCGTTTCCCGTCCTCCCCTCTACAAGGCACTACAGAAACCTCGCTTGCATACCATCAGGCTTGGGAACAGTTTCTTTTGTATGGAAGTTACCTTGCTGAACTCTGTCCGCTAACAGCCTTCCTGCATTTTTACACATTACACACATTCTGTATTGCATACATACTTTGCAGTACCCAGGTAATTCTGTACCTTTTCTGCATTTCACACACTTCTGCACAATAAACATATCTTCATCTCGTAGATTCTGTACATATTTACTTAAACATATTGTACATATTATTAGCATCACATCTTTATTCTATGCTTCTGATAAAATGCATATCATCTAATCAAATCAAACCTAACCTGTGTCTGTATTTGGTGTGTGTGAGGAGGTGGCTCTAGATGTCCCGATTCACCTAAGTAAGTAAACTGTGTGGCGTCAGTACGTTGTCAAGTCGGGCTGCTCTGGTAGTCAGACTGGTAAAGCCAGTCTTATTTACTGAGGTGGAGTTTTGTTTATAGTACGCCAAGAGCAGACAGAGGCAGTAGAGAGAGGTGGAGCTTGTCATTGCACCTGATTCCGACGCTGAGACGCGCTGCGGACGAGGGAGCTCGGCTTTAAAGTGACGTGACACTGGTACTTGCTTTTACCTCCAACCTGAGCTGGACAGCGAGAACGAAACGTTCCCAACTGAGGCGACTCCGCGCGGCAAGCTGCTGCCTCCAGGTAAGCGCGCTGAACATGTCTGGATAACTTTAACCAACAAACATCTCCGCTGACTGGAAGTCTTTGACTCACCAAAGGAAGAGGTGCTTTAAACAGAAGGAACCACGCTAAACAGCAGCGTTTACATGCAGGGCGCAAACCCGCGTCCTCATCCCTCTAAACGCGTATTCTGCCTTTGCGTAGCCGGACTAACGAGCGGCTCTTAACCCGGGTTAGGTCAGCCGCGCGCCGCTGTGCTCCACGGAGAGGCGCGCAGCGCCAAACTCCACCGAACATCTGGCCATTTTCGCTTGCGTCCATTAGAGACGACTGTGGAAAACAATACACAAGGTGTCGGGGTCTACTCCTTCGTTCCGCGGGGGGAGGGTTACAGTTGGAATGGACATGATGATACAAAAATATAGAAATTAATACATGAGTACATTCAGTCACAGAAATATCCATGACAACAATTATTGATTATTAACAAAGCACATCAAATCAAAAACTGTTCCCTAAGATCAAACATTTTGTCATTTAAAAGATCATTCACAATTAACTTGTAAAAATTGGCGAAGTTGGTTTTCTCCTTGTCTTAGCGTTGGACTGAAGGCTGCTTTTTGCTTTGTTAAATCAAAGGGAGACTTCACCCATTATATACGTCAATTTGCTAGTCAGGGTTAGTCCTAATGAGCCTCTGAGAAATTGTGTATGAAGTCTGTCTTTCTGGAGGAGTTTTGTCAAGTCTGAGAAAAATAACCCTGATAATATCAGTCTTGGGCGTGGAGAGAGATCTTTAACAGGAAGCCTGCATTACAGTTTGAAAGATGGTGGCATATACCACCCTCGGAGGGTCTTACTAGAGTAGTCAATGAGCTATAGACATTTACAGGCTTCATACAATGACCCAGGCTCAGATTTGTAAATTTACTTTTTTGTATGTGTTTTTTTTAAATTATGTTAGTTGGTCAACTGTCACCCAACACAGCAGATACTGTAGTTTTTGAAAGAGTCATTTTGGTGTCTATTTTATGGCACCAAATGGTTTTCATTACATGTCAGTGTTAATTAAAGATCTTCCAGGGGATGTGCATTTCGTTGATGCACATTATGAGAAAGTCAGAGGTCAGACTTGAATAAATCCCTCCACCAAGCCAAACACAGAGCCTCACTGAAAACTTAAGTGAGGTGTTTTTGTTTTTTTTGACAGCAAATATGGCGATTATATTCAGAAAT
Source organism: Istiophorus platypterus (assembly GCA_016859345.1). NCBI lineage: Eukaryota > Metazoa > Chordata > Actinopteri > Istiophoriformes > Istiophoridae > Istiophorus > Istiophorus platypterus. The sequence goes on along the minus strand of CM029113.1, from coordinate 904,787 downwards.
TCTGGCCTTATAGAAAAACTATTGGAAATGTCGTCCCCCTTGAAATTATTGGCATCCCTGAATTTAAGTACAGAATTTAGAATATCTTCAGAAATAAATGCAAATTAAACAAGTTTTTATATTCAGAATGTTTAAAAGTTACCGAACAACAAAAAATGCTTTCATATAGTGGAAAAAAAAATACAAAAAATGTACGCTTGACGCAATTACCGGCATCTTTTGATGAATTTAAATTGATTCCTCCAATAAAATAAAAAGCAAATAAGAGTCACTATGCTTTATTTTTGTCTTTACATGACCTGAATTAACCAATGAATGATGGTTTTACCGTATAAAAAAGGCGGCTGTTTTTTTTTTCTGAGAGCATCAGAAATTATATTTTTCAATTAAAAATAAAACAATTCCAAAGGCTACAAGGCAATTACAGAACATGTTGAAATCCCTGTTTTTAAAAGTTCATAAAGTCTCACGTTAATAAAACTGTTAAGACACTTCTAGGACGTGGCACTAAGAAGGAACTCAATTAGAGAAGCTAAAGAGCTTCAGGCTGATCTGGATCAATCTGGAGTGGTGGTTCAGCCTGGACCATAAACCACACACTACACCCAGTAGGGCTCATGGACAAAGGCCAAGGAGACTCCACTAGTGAGAGAAAGGCCAAGACTAATGTTTGCAAAAACCTTCATAGACCAGACACAGTCTTTCTGGGTTAATGTTCTGTGAACAGATGAAACCACACTAGAGCTCTCTGGGAATGAAGTGCATCAGTTTGTTTATAGCCCACAAGGAAGAGAACAGCCTACCTACAGTAAATCATGGTGGAGGTTCTGTCTTGTTGGGCTGCTTTGCTGCCTCTGGTACTGGGGGTATTGAGTATACCAAATGAGTGATGAAATTCGAAGATTAACAAGGCACTTCAGAATTAAATCTGTTATCCAGGTTAAGAAAAGTCTTTTTAAGGTGAAGGTCTTGGGTCTTTCAGCAGGAGGACCATCTGAAAAGGAAAAGATAGACAGTTTTAAACTGGTCAACAGTGAGTCCTGACCTGAATCCCACTGTAAACATTTGGAAAGAGCTGAAATCTGCCATTGCAAAAAAAGGACTCCAGCATACTTATAAAAGCGTGAACACATAGCAATAGAGGAGTGGCAGAAACTACCAGCAGACAGGTGCAGGTACAAGAAATGTTTAAAGGGTGTCATTGTTAGCAAAGGTAACCAAAGGTATCAATGACGAGAACCAATAATTGTGTGAACATAGTCTGTAGACTACAGCAGTTTCACTATGCACTGCACATGCAGAGGATTTCAAATTGATTGACCCTTTGACCCTCAATTTTATCAGTGCCTCTCACAAATGATGCAGGACATAGCGTCTATTCCATCTACCTTTCTATGCCTTTAAGTATTTAAACGCTTCCTGACTTTCTGTTTTAAAACATTGACTGGGCTCTCTTCCATTTCTTGTAGCTTCACACTTTTTGTAATCATGCTGTCCTTGGCAGCTGTACCTGCCCAATTCTTGGTTTTTCTGTTTTGCTTAATGGCGAAGTCAAGTCTAGCCATATGACCAAACACTCAGTGAATCTCTCATTGTCGTTACAGCAGAGCCAAAACCAAACTTTTACATAATATAAGTTTATGTTGTCTTGGCAACATCTTTTACAGGTCACACTATATTTTATATGCTATTAATCATTTTGTTTATTTATTTGGCATATTTTCCACTGGACATTTTGGCCACTGATATCTAATGGAAAACTACATGATACCGGCTAAAAGGATTAATCTAGGGCGGATATTTAAGTCAAAATGAGTCAAAATGAATCTGCTGCTTTATTATTGTCGCTATAGTGGACCTTTACATACACTGTATAACAAGTTTCACTTCATAAAGAGTGAGAATTATGAACGCTGCTGGGCTAGCAGGCATAATGAGATCAGCAGAGGATCATGAATGTGATGTACAGGTAAACACAGAGTTAAACAAGGTTTAGGCAAACCTGAGAAATGTACAGACTTGAGCTTAAGTTTGGCCACAGCAATAGTAGCACTCTGGTGACATGAACAATGTGGTGAATGCTGGAGTGTGGAGCTGGGGAATATATGCTGCAGGAGTCTAATGAATGGATGGGTAACAGGTGCGCAGGTGGATTAGCAGCAGGTGGGAAATGGAGCGCCACAGACTGACGGACAGACGGACGGATGAAAACAAGAAACACAAGAAACACAAGAAACACAAGGGAGGGAAAAACACTAAGAATTAGGGAAAGGTTTGGCTGGTACCATGACAGGCTGTTCACTTTGACTTTTGCTCCTTTCAGCCTCATATACTGCACAGTGTACACTGTGCTGAAGGTACTATGTATTCAGTTGTCTCTTGCCTTTTATACTGAAACTGTGCTGAGATGAGCTGTAAATACTGCTCTTGGTAGTGTCTGCAACATTGTCTTATGACAATCTGCAGACTCTGTACATACAGATGTTCTGGTAGGACAAGCTTTTTGAGCTTTTATGATAGTTAAGTTGCCAAATATCTTGTCAAAATTTAGCCTTGGCAGGGGTCATCTACTGAGTGCCATTCTAGGTATACAGTTAGGTTCAGGAATTTTTGGACAGTGACACAGCTTTTGCAATTTTACATCTGTACAAAACTACAATGGATTTGAAACGAACAAATCAAGCTGTAGTTGAGCTGAAGTCTTTCAGCTTTAATTCAAGTGGTTTCATAAAAATTTACATTAACCGTTTAGGAATTACAATGATTCTTATACATAGTCCCTCATTTTTAGGAGCTCAGAAGTAATTTAACAATTGATAATATATCAGTGTCATAGCCAAGTGTGGCCTGTTCTCTTGATATTTCATGACAAATTAAGCAGGTAAAAGGTCTGGGGTTGATTCAAATTGTTGACTATGCATTAGGTAGCTGTGCATGGGAATTTTTAACATACATTCCAAAGAAGTGTTGATGCAAATGAAGGAGGCGTCATTAGGCTGAAAAAACAAGACAAACCTCTCAGACAGTCTAGTCTGCAATCAAGAGACCTATTTCTGAATGGAAATACAGAGGGTTTACCACATCTCGAAAACATCTGAAACAGCCTGCCCAGCTCTGGAACTAGATTCTTTGGACAGATGAAACCAAGATGAACTTTTACTAGAATGATGTGAAGAGAAGAGGATGGAGAAGGAAAGGAATCATCAGTCAAACATGATAGATGCAGTGTCATGGTATGGGAATGTATGGCTAACAATGGAACTGGTCACTGGTCACTTTTATTGATGATGTGACGGCTGATAGAAGTAGCAGAATGAATTATGAAGTGTATAGGGCTATACTGTCTGCTCAGATTCAGCCAAACCTGACTTAAACCCAATCAAGTTTTACACTTACTCAAGAAACTGAGGACAGAGAGACCCACAAACAAGCAAAGACTAAAGGTGGCTGCAGTAAATTAGTTCTGAGCCCCTGAAAATGGGGGACTATGTATAAAAACGGTTAATGTCAAATTTCTGTGAAACCCCTTGAATTAAATTTGAAAGTCAACACTTCAAGCTTTAAAGCCCCAAAATAACTGGATAGAATTAGTTCAGTTCATATCTGGCTCATGAGTCTTTAAAACAAATCAAAATATAGATCAATAATGTTTGCTTAAGTTATGTATTATTGAGGAAAAAAACAACACCACATACTGTGCCAATATTAGTTCTCCTGTGTGCTGCTGTGCTGCCTGCTACAATTATGATTCTAGGCTGCATTAATTAAATGATCTGTATCTTTGGGATTATTGGTATTTACTGCTGGGAAGTTCTGAAGTAAATGTGATATAGTAATTCTTGGCCATGTCATACCAACTGGTTTTGGGTTATGGTTATTGCAGTTCACTATACAGGTGCTGAGTTGTTTTTTTTCTCTCAGTGTATATTACAATGGCCTTAAACCCAACTCATATCTCAGCTGTGGTCTTGTACAGAATAATGTTGGAACACAGGCTGCCACACCTTAAAAGACAAGACTGACATTTTGGAAAGTCCTCTTTCTTGATGAGGTTTCAGCTTGATATTTAACAGACTGATATGAGAGAAGCATTTTTTGTTTTTATCCAGCTACCAACAAAAAAACAGATAAGCATATTTTTCAAATTAACTGTAGCTTTAAATAATATAAAAATCTCAGACACTAAAATAGATCAAGTGAAATTGGCAGTTAGTATAGTTGAATAGAATTCTTTCACAAGCACATGATTCATTATTAAGAAAAAAAAAATCACAGGTTTCACTCATCCCTAAAGCAAATAATGGAAAAGGATGGAAAAGCACCACAGACACTATCCAAACAGCACTGGCCACTTTGATGCATTAACGATTGAAGGCTCTAGGGCAAAAATATATACTTGCAGGTATGTTGATGAGGTATGGATCATATCTAACCACCAACGATTACACATCTATTACACATAAGATTATTAAACCAACAAATGGGTCATTTGTCAGATCTGACCCTAAAAGATGTACTCTTTCTAAAAACATCAGAAATTAATGTTAGTAGGAAAAAGTGTTTGTTTTGCCTTTTTAAAATATGGTCCCCTTATGCTTCTGCTGTCACAAGAGTAGATAGCAGTCACAAGACAAAGTCTTGTACTGCTGGTCTGACTTAATGTTTAGTGGCTCCAGCTCAGGTCCACATAACAGCACTAAAAACCATCATTAGTCCTATTTTGAGATTACAGCATGGGGGCGAAGTGATCTAGCTTGTCAGCTTCCCTCAGGTCTATAATTAGCAGTCTTCGAACCTCCATCATCTATTTAGGGTCGAGAAAAACTGTGTCAGAAACAGCATGGTTTTTACAGGAATGTATAACAATAAGCATATGTGTCTGTGTTCAAGTTTTTGAATGTTAGAGCTACAGGTAGTTCACCTGATGTTTTCCTCTCTGCTCAGTGTTTCTGTTATATACGTCTTGCAACGGCAGAAATAGTTTTGCAGGGGTAGCCCACTATTAAAAATCAAGTATGTTTAAGAAATGGATGCTATGACTTTTTGTACAGATATCTGTAAAAGTTGATTTTATATAATTTTTAGAATTTTTTTTTTCAATGCTTTACATACTCAAAAATGATAGTGCTAATGTAGCACCGTCATGTGGTGAGAAACGAGCTTGCAAATATTGCAAAATGTTTTGGATAATATCTTGGCAGCCATGAGATGTAGTCACTATAACATAGGGTCACTCTTACTAAGAGACACTGATGCGGACTGCTCACGTATGATCACAGCCACCAACGGTTGCCTGAAACCTGTTTCTATAGTCTGCTGAAGGACCAGGTCAACCATTTGTGGCTGCCTGAACCCACGTGAGGAGAGCAGAGCAATTGAAGATGAGGATCACTGTGGGCATGAACACGGAAGGTCCACAGGTGTGGCCTGAACACATCCCTCTGGTAGATCTGATGGTGCCCTAATTCAAGAGAGAGGGAGACTCTCCGCAGTAAATTGATACAAATTTTAATGAGCAGACCCTGGGTCCGTAACAACCCCTCCCATAAATACAAACCTTTATGATTTTATACAACCTAAAGTTGGGACAGAGCTTTTTGTGTTATGTCATAAGGTTCCATTCTTGTGACTTGCTCATGAAAGACAAACAAACATCCAACACCAAAAATGCTGCACAGCCTAGGAAAGCAATAACCCACAAACAAACAGCATGTTTACATGCTCGGTCATCCTAGTTGAAAACGATTTTTTCCTCGGCACTGTTGACAGTGTTGATGTATGTTTAATGCAGGCAAACACCAACATGGCAAATATCCAACTGGGGACCCAGGGGATAACTGAGACTAGCATGAAAACTTAGTGTTTCAGTTCTGGAGGAGACCTGGTTGTCACCTGTGTTTCAGATTTAGTTGTCTCTTTGCCTAAACTGTCAGCCAAGTCAAGCTCTTCTGATTGCTGGGAATCTTCCTCTGTGGCAAGTTTCCACTCAAGCACTTGAGTAATTACACATGGGGGAAGCAAACTAGGCTGCGCTGAGATCGGGGCGAGTAGGTGCAGATTCGGGCACTTCTAGTGCACTTCTGCCAAGAGGACACCCACATAAGACCACGCACCTCCTATCAACTCACTGCTTTAAACATTCACACACATACCTCTGTACTTGCGAGGACTCTCTCTGACATAGCATTCCACCCTAACTTTAGCCATTACCGTTTCATGCCTAACCCAATCCTCGTCCTCTCAGAATAACGCCATTCAGCCAGTTACTCCTGCTTGTGTGTCCAATGTTTTAGCTTTCTTGTTTTGTTAATAGAAATCCTTGTGTTGTTTTTTTGTTTTGTGACTTATTAAAATTTACTAGTATTTTAATTAAACTCTGCCCCCTCCAAACATGCTAGTTTTACTGATTCTGATTATTTCATCTTGAGTCAAGTTTTTTTTTTTGCATTTTTGTCTTTTGTCTCTATCTGTTGTGATAACAGTGTATTCACACACAGGTTAATAGCTGAGATCTGGTAACATGCTGATATACTAAAAAGAAGTCCAGACACAGGATCAGATAGGGTAAAATAATGTCTTGTTAGGAAATGAACTCCATGCACTGCTGGAAAATAGCAGTTTGCTGGTGCAACATTGCTTTCTCTGCCATGCGCCGACATGAAATAAAACCATTACCTACAATGTTGGCAAACAGTACGGATATTACAGATATTAGTGCTATGAACAGTACCTAGAAATCAGGACTGATGTCCATCATGTTCCACTGATGCCTGAAAGCACTGGAGCAAGCACCTGTAAAATTACTCGTCTCCGTCTAACTACCACATCGTAATTCAGTCTGCTCTTTTCTTCTTTTCAATTCCATCTAGATGAGGAGTCTCCGGCCTGCTGAAATCTCCGTCAGTGCAGGTGTGCTCAGCTTAGTGGAGCAGCAGTACCCTCTAGTTTCAGAGACCATGTCTGATGGAGAGGTGCTGCCCCCCACAGACCCCTTTTCAAGGGGCTCTAAAGCCAGAGCAAGTCTGCCTGTGGGCCGCTTGAGTGGTCAAACAGGAGAGAGGCCACTTGGTTAGTAGACACACATCTTACACATCTAGTACACATACTCTTACTGGTTTTCACTTCAGCTTTGAGACAACATCTCTGTTTTCAGCGCACAAACTCTCTGTCACCTTTATAAAGGCTCAGCAGCAAGAAAACCTTGAACAGAAGATGATGTACACACACACACACACACACACACACACACACACACACACACACACACACACACATCCATGAGGTCAAAGCCTTCATAGTCTGAGCAAATATACTACAGACCAAGTTGAAAGCTGAAAGAAACAGCCTGTAATTACTACATTTCATTGTTAAACCTATGCAATGACACTGTAATGTATGAAAGGACCTATTAACTGCTTTTGCCTAGACAAATGACAAGGAAATCTTTTAGAGTCTGTATTCACAATATGGTCATCAAAAAGCCATTGGTATAAAACTTTTTGTGTAAAACCTTTTTTCAACCTAATTTTGGCCAGTTTTAACTGACGGCTAATTCCTTTTCACCAGCAGTTTACTGCTTACAGTTCTGTACTGTTACTAGGTTCATCCACAGGCCTCTGCTACATGAAATGAATTTCGCTTTAATTAATTTCCATAAAATCTGCATTTATGTGTTAGAAGCAGCATGTTGAGAATTGACCAACAAGGGACCTCTGAAAATAAGTTGTTTGGCCCTGATTTCAATCTTAGTCTTCAGTGTTTTGTTTCTATTGATACAGAGACTTATCCAAAACTAGTATTTATTAAAATGGTAATAAGATATATGTTACATTACGAGATACTTGATCAGTACTGAAAGTCTGTATTAAAACTGTTATTTTTATAAGCTTAAATAATTGATCTGATGTGAATGGAATTGTAACTGGGATAATGAGAGTCCTGAAACTGACCTGACGCGATCAGCTATAAAGAAGACATCACACTTTGTGGGAATGGCAGAACTACAGAAGCATTCGGAGGAATCACAGTTGTACAGTGGAAGATACTCCTCAGGACTATGGCTGTGTGTATACACAGTTTCACTGGCTTTCCCCTGACATTTCTTTTGCTTCTATTGCACTTTTAGTTTTCTTTGATGTTTTTTGACCTCACCAAGGTCTTAGCATAACTCTGGTTCTGAGGCTAAAATCAGGTCTGATTAACCAGAGTTTCTCTGAACACCAGCCTTCAGAGTTGCAGGGCCTTGAAAGAAAACATATTTAAAAATAGGCATTAACCATATGATCCTGACATATATCACATATTTGTATAATGTATGATGTATAATGCTTCTAACGTTAGGTTTTTATTTGTACTGCAGAGTGGTGTTGTTTCACCGCTGTAGTTATTTTCAGGGCTTTAGATAGTGGTGCTGTACTGCCTTCTTTTCAGCTCACTGACAAGCCAGCAGTGGCATTACAGGTGACGACAGATTGCTACAGATTGCACTTGGTAGGATAAACTTTGGAAGTTGTCTAAAATCCAAAAGTTCTTCAAATATCATTGTAAGGTCAAAGCTACTTGTAAAATATCTTCACCAACCACATTGAAAATAAGATCAGGCATGATCACATCAGTCTGACAGTGACCCAGGGGTCGGACACATGTCGTCTACCTGTCTTATGTCAGATGTGGTGTCCAGATTGATGGGTGTGTCTTGTTATCCTGCACAGTCCTGCCACACACTAAAACCCTCTCTGCCTGTGTGTGCTGCATCAGGTTTGTTGTACCTGCAGTATGGGGAAGAGACAAAGCAGGTCAGGGTGCCGGCTGAGATCAGCAGTCGGGACACTCTGAGGGCTCTATTTGTCACCGCCTTCCCCGGTCAGCTCACCATGAATATGCTGCAGTCTCCCAACATGGCCATCTACATCAAAGATACCAGCCGCAATGTCTACTATGACCTGGAAGACATCAGGTGAGGGGCTTTTAATGTAGTAATTAGCAGTTCAGCTGATGGGTAAGAGGTGGTTAGAGCAGGGAAAACCATATAATTCTGTGGGGAAATGGTAGGCTAGTAACATGTAACATTAGCTGCTAAGGAGCAGTTTAGCAACATATCAGTGGATCCCAGGTAATGGTAATATGGAGTTCTGTTTTCATGTGTCATCAGGGGTGATACTAATAAATGTTTTATTTGTTTAAGGGTAGAGACTGTCAATAAATCAATTAGCTTTAAAAGAAACTTTAAAACCCAAACGGTCAGTGTCTAGTAGGAATTGTAAGTGCTTGCGGACACACGTCTTTTTTGGGAGGACCCTTATTAAAATTAATTTCTAAAGTGAATCAAGTGATTACGTTGATGGGAATATAAAATACTGCTTGAGAAATAAACATTCCTATATAGATGCTGTCTAAATCATTTATTTATAGTAATCACGTAGTCTGCATATATTGGGTCCTGTCATAAACAACAACAACTTTTGAAAAAAATTAAAATATGTTGTGGCCTACTACTGTAGGCTGTCATATCCTCAGGCTCTCTTCTCTGCACCTGCTCTCTTTCCTGTCATAATGTTTAGTTACACTCCTTACCATTTAAAGAGGTGGCTGATGAAACCTATAATGTTAGGCTCCATGGAGTTGTAGTAACTATATGCACTCATTAGATGGTCATGATTACTGTCTCCAGTAACTCAGATTGAAGCTCTTGATCTCTTGGCGGGTTCAGTTTCTATTCATGGGGTCTAACAGGGATATTGGATTCGGTGCAAGAGGTGCAGATAAACTTGCCTTATAAAGTTGTGAAGTCTGTGCAACCAGGGAAGACAGGTTTGTTATTAGCCTATTACTATATGGTGATAGATAATACCATGGTGTTAGAGGCTAGAGGCTATTACCTGCTGCTCAATTTCAACAGGTGACCGCTCCCCAGATTAAGAGTGAAGAAATTATGCTTTCTGTCTTGCCAGTAGATTTACCAGTTGTAGAGAAGGGCCCAACTAGCATCGTAGGAGTTGAGGCATTAAGGAGTGCGAATGTACACAATATACTCATTTTCTGTCCAGACCACAAATAGCTGCTCTCCCCCCCTTAAACCACTGTCCCCATTCCTGTAGAGCTAGCTTGATGGCTAGCTTCTCATAATGGGAAAAGAGGGCATGAGTATGCAGCTACTTTTCCTATAAGTGAGCTGCACTGACCCTTGTAGGTTGCCTCAAGGGTCAATGCTTGGTCTAATTATTTTTCCACATACATACTACTTTGAGGTCCCCCACGTTGATGCAGACGACACACAGATGTATCTAAGCTGTGACCCTACAAACCATTTTCAGAAAACTGAATTCCTCCAAAACTGCCTGATTAAAATTCAGAAGTGGATGTCTCCATATTTCCTCCAGCCTAATAGTGACAAGACAGAGATGATGATCATAGGTCTAGACAGTGCAAAAATGTTATTGCAAGTTAGCAGCTACTGAAAATGATCACAAAACCCCACTGATGACTTTTAAGGCTCTGAGGGGCCTAACCACAATTTAAATGTCTAATCTTTTAGTTCCTTATCTTGATCAACATTGCGTTGATCTACTCTCGATGCAACATGAAAATAAATACCTTTTCTTTCAGGGCTCATGGACTTTAAAAGAACTTACTTGATGGGATACTCTGTCCTTTCTATCACTCTAGACTCCTGTCAGTCAGCAGGATAAGAGAAATGTTGAATAGGAGACTGTTGATCTGACATGGAGTCTGAGAAAGGAGGCTATCTCCATATCACTATTAAAATTTTTAGAATCCCAGGCTTATTTGAATTTGCAAATGTTACACCGATGTTAATTTAGTTTTAAGAAACTAAAGGAAATGCAAAAAGCAAAGGGGATAGTTTAGGGGGCCCCCGTACATAGGAAATTTTCAGTAAACAGCCACTGTCCTAGCCTGGCTCTGCTTGTTTAGACAAACAACAACATGTCATTTCTGTCTGCATTGTGTTTTCTGGCAGAACTTTTTTCCATAGAAAAGTAATATATTTTTGTATCACATGCAACTAATCGGTAAGAAGTTTGGCTGGAGGGTGAGTGAATAAAGCGCAGGATTCTGGAAACGGTTTGTTTAATCTCCAGTTAACAAATAATTTAATGAAGACAAATGATGTAATAAAAATCCAGCAGAGATCAAATCATCATCTAGTTTATATTGAGAAAAAAAACAGCAAAATATTCATCAGTATGAACAACGTAATTAATTATAAACAATGTAAAACATCCAATAATAATAAAAATACACAACAATAATGAATACATGTAGTTAAAGTGAGCCTTGTGTTATGTCATTACATACTTAATTGCCATATGATTGGAAAAGACTTGCCAAACAGACTAGTTTGTGCCTTTTAAAATACAGATCTGATCAATCCGATCACTCACTGTTTTAAAGATGCAGGAACTGAAACTGAAGCTTAATCCTAAAATGATCATGTGCACATGTGTGAATGCTGATTCTGTGTATAAAAATGTGTCCCTTTGTAGGACCACACACACAATTTAAACTGTCACTGCATGTGTTGTGTTTGCTTCTAGAAACATCACGTCCCACTCCTATCTGAAGGTTTATCATAAAGACCCAGCACAGGTGTTTACCCGCCATGCCAGGCCTGCCATCACAGAGGGAAGGGTGAGTCAGCCAAAGCTCGGCTTCTTTCCTCACCCTTAATGTCTTTCATTGTGTCACATAGTATTGACAGAGTGACTATCTGTCGATAAACTGTGTTTCAGACATGAATGGTAAGTCTTTAATGTGACCTCTAAGAAATTATGTGTGATTCAGGTGGGAGCTGTATAACAGGAACATGATGTATCCTTATAGGAATGTAAAACAACACACCATAAACAGCAGTTTGACATCTTGGAGACTCCACTGTATGCTATAATTACATATGATAGTAAATTGTGATAAAATGTATTGATGTTAACATAGAGTATTATTTTGAAAATTACACATAAACAAGAATCAGAATCAGAGTTTCCTTATTGTCATCGTTAAGGGTACAACAAAATTGGATAGCAGTCCAGTGGTAAAAAGGCTAATTATAAATCTATACATCTATACATATATGTTATATATGTATAGTAAGGCAGTAGGATGTAAAAAAAGAGGTAAGAGAAAAACAGAGCAAGAAGAGTAATTAGTACCTGAGCTATTGCACATAACTGAGTTGCAGTGGTATTAATAGATATAAATATTTGAGTACTTCAGGGAGTTCTCTGTAGATTTGCATTCAAGGAGCAGTAATATATATTCATTTAAGGTGCAGTATAGCTTTAAACGTGTAACTTTAGAGCTGATAGTTACATAGTCCGATATTTGTTATTTGACTGTGTTCATTTCACGTATGACTCTGAGGTAGAAACTGTTTTTGAGTCTGTTTGTCTGTGATCTGATGGACTTGAAACATTTGCCAGAGGGCAGCAGTTCAAACAGATGATGGCTGGGGTGAGAAGGGTCTTTCAGAATGTTGGCTGCTCTTCCAAGGCAGCGGGAGCTGAAAATGTCCTTCAGGGAGGGCAGTGCACAGCCAGTGATCATCTGGATGTTGTTGATGACCCCCTGAAGGGCTCTCCTATCTGCTGCTGAGCAGCTGGCATACCAAATAGAGATGCAGTATGCCAGTACACTCTCAATGGAGGAGCGGTAAAAGGACACCAGCAGCTTCTCCTCCAGGTTGTTTTTCCTGAGGATCCTCAGGGAGTGAGGTCACTGGCCCTCTTGACCATAACGGTGGTGTTGGCAGTCCAGGAGATATCTATGGCAACGTGTGTGCCCAGGAAACTGAAGTCAGGGAACCTTTCCAAATAGACCTCATCAAGTAGCGGTTTGGGGTCTGGGCTTTTCCATCAGAATTCTATTATGATTTACTTTGTTTATGACACATCAGCTAACAGCCCACTCTGTAGCAGTTGTAGCTGTTCTCATATGTTGGTGTGGTTTGTGTAGTTGTATTTGTCAATGCTGATGATATCAGTTATAGGAAAGTTCATTGAAATGACCAAAAATGAATCATCCTCTGATAGCATGATTTAGATTGATTAAGTTTGATTTTCTTTTTCTTTTTTTTTTTACTGCACAAGTTGAAATGTTTGCCTGATAATGGCGCTAAAAGGCAGACCACGGGAGTTACCTTAAGTTATGAATGTTCTTATCAAAATCAAATTCTTTTCTGGCCAGTGGCTGTGACTATAACTTGTCTTTCACATTTGAAAAAAGACCAATTTTTAGTGTTGGTTTGCTGTAGGGAATGGATTTACTTCTTTTCACTTCAAAAATTTCCATACAGTTTCCATACAACTGTCTACAGTATATACTGTAAATATGCATGTTTTGATTCGACTGGTAAATAAAAAATTTAAATGTACCTGTCGTATTTGAGGTTTGACTGATAGAGCCACATCTCCATTGTGTCATGAGGTCTAATGGCCATTAGACTATTCTTTCTTCTATCCTGGGACACTCTAGGGGAAATCAGTGTCCTGTGAAGGATTCAGTCCTGCAGCTCTGCTTTCTCTGTTGTTCCTCTGCTGCTCAGCTCTGCAGAGTAAAAGAAAGAACACATTACACATTACACATTACACTTTTCATTATTGAGCTGGTCAGTAAGGTTGTAGTGAGGGTTGGCTGTCAATTCTAAGGGTTGATGGTTCAGTCCCAAGCTCCTTTTGTCAGTGTGTCTAAGTGTATTTGAGAAAAACCATTGAACCCTGAGTATGAACATGTTAGTATAGCTCCAGCATATAACTCCCCATAGAACAATAAACTGTTATTTTTGTGTCTTTTTTATACATTTTAAACGAATGAGATACGATTTGTTGATCGGTGCGCTTTACAGGTGATGTGAATTTTGTTTTAATTGGACGGTACCAAGCTAACTGTTTCTCCCTGCATCCGTTCTTCATGTAAAGTTAAGCTAACAATGTCCTGGCTCCGGCTCAGAGCTGAACTCACAGACATGAAACAGGATATCCATCTGGATAGCTTACACTTGGAAAGAAAGAAAATAAGCGTATTTCCAAAAATGTTGAACTGTTCTTCAATGATATTCTCATTTCATAGAACCTGAATGTATGATGTGACCACTCTGAAAGTGGTTTTCACCTGACAGCAGTGACATAGATGAATTCATTGGGGTTTAATCTAAGTGTTAAATGAAATTTGACAGGCTAGAGAACAACACAAGTTGCATGAATAAATATTACCCAAGAATCTTGGCTAGACTACTACTACCAGGTCAAAAGGTAAGAGATGGTGTTAATTCACAGCACGTTATATTCTCTCACAGAGGAACTCCCCCCGAGAATACTGCACTGCATATAACCCCTGTGAAAAGACACTGGGCAGCTGTCTGACTGCGTGTAGGAGTGATATGAGGAAAGACAGGTTCAACAAGGCCACAGTAAACACGTTGTACCCCATAAATGATGCAGTCCCCTCTGGGCCAATCAGCAACAAATATGTCCCCTTGTTTTGACCCATAATTACAGCATCCCCCCAAGCCAATTGGTGTCATATTGGAAACGTTGAAGCACAGTGTAGAGATGTATTATTTCCCCCAGCTCCAGAATCCAGATAACATCCACTCAATGTTTTCTGAGGTGCCCTGTGTAACAGACACAAAAAATACAGTCACTATGGGACATAGAGCATTATCATGGTGGAGCAGCCTTTAGAAGAAGGTAAACTGTGGCCATAAAGGGATGCACATTGTCAGCAACAATACTCAGATGGACTGTGGGATTCAAACTATGATGGATTGGTATTAAGGGGCTCAAAGTGGGTCAAGAAAACATTCCCTTCAAAACAATCAAGAAGAATTCTTAAATTATTCTTCATTCTGTGTATCAGTAAAGTGTTTTCTCCTCTGTCGTACTCTTGGAATGGCAGATAATTCATTTCTCTGGCAGTTCAGTGAGCATCTCATCCTGCCGTTGTGTGACACTTATAAATTTTTGACAGATGAGTCATCCTCAAGCTTGCTTCTGCAATAAAGATGCAGGAGACGTTTTCCTCTTCTTTTCACCTGTCATTAATTTATTTCCACTGTGACAACAAAACCTGTAACGTGCAATCATCGTTTAGGTTACACTGGGCTAGGAAAACACTTTTAGGGCTGACTGACTGCATGTAACATGTAAGAACAAGATTTCTGTGACGCTACTAATGAACTCAGTGTGTTTTAAATACACAATAACCAGGTATATGTTGCATTAACCTGGTTATTAATCATCTTAAACACGTTTGAAAAAATAAAATATATATATTTTAAATATTAGCCTAAATGTTTTTTCAAGTGCAGATGCAAAAACCTGGGCCAGTTGATTATAATATTTTGAGAGGGCTTTACTACCATGTTTACAAAGTTAATTTTATTCTCTGACTTGACAGTCATGAGGTCAGCTGTAGCATTACACCATTACATGATATTAGAAGCACTTACATGTATTTGATTGTCTAATTGGTGTGTGTTGCTGGACACATTTTATTGCAGAAAAAGTTTCCAAAAGTCATCTTCCTAAAAAGGACTGGGACTTTTTTTTTTTAAATGCACACAACCATCATCTTCTCATGTGAGTAGAAAAGCTAGTCTGTTAGAGAGGTCCCAACCAGAGGTCTGGTGAGATGATGAGCATTCAGCCTCCCAGGATGTGTGTCTGTGAGCCGCTGCTGCATGACCAGAGTACAGATCGTGCTTCCATGTTCTCAGAGCTGTCCTGATAACACGAATTTGAGATGTTTATGAAATAATCAATTACACACTATCACTGTGTTGCCAATTACTGTGATTAAGGGAGCTTTTGGTCATTGAGGGGGTCTTATTCTGTCAGGAATAGTACATGCTGTTTTCCCCCAAGAATCTGACAGATAAGATGCTGGCAGAAGGCTGCCTCCTCCACTGTCCTCTGCCTTCTGTTTATCTCTCCTATTCACATACACAATAACAGTATTGTGTGACAAACGGGCCAATTAGTCTGTTGAAGGTCCCCTGGCTTTTCCCCCACATTACTTTCCACATATAGATAATAGACATACTTGAAGACAGACATGCTGCATTCCTATACAAAACTTTATTCTTGTAAAAATCCAGAGAATGACTGTTTGTTTTAATTAAGTTAGTGTCGGGTATAACATTTCTGCTCAGTCCTGCTCACAGAAAAGAAAATTCTTGAATAAAGTGATTTGCATGCATAAATGCAGTGTAGCTTATTTTAGCTTTTATGGATGTTATGCACAGTAAATATCCTAGTTAATATGTTCTTGTATATTTACACGTATAATAAACCCTACATTTGAAATATGGTCTTACAGGCAATTTTTCATTTTTTAACGCAATGTTAATCATTTTGTATTTCACAAATCCAAAGCCCATTCTTATTCTGAGAAGATCCTAACTTAAGTGTTACAAAATGACAGACATTCATGTATATAAACATATAGCAAATAACAGAAATTGCACATATTACACTGGATATCAACTCATAATAGATTTTTAATGCAAGTTGAGTATTTATACTCAACAGTAATAGAATGTTTTGATGTTGTTACTGAAACTGCATGATATCTGAACAATATTCAATACTCAGGACAAATGACTGTTAACTTAAAAGACAAATCACATCTGTGGTTTACATCGAGTGGTTGACATTACGGACAAAATGTTCTGTTATAATATACTATATGTTATTTTATATGGTGATAGTGACTGAGTAAAAATTAAAAAGCCATTTAAGATGAACCTTTGCAAATCTCAAAATTAATTTGTGGTGCCTAATAACAGAGTAAACCTAATACATGCATTGATGCAATAGAAATTCGAATATCTACAATTTTGTGACAACAGAGCAAAGTAGATTCATGTAATAGCATCAGAAAGCTCTGGAGAAGTTACTAAATGGATTCAGTGGGAAGAGCTTCTGTATTCTCTGTTGGAGGAGCAGACAGTGAGGCAGAGTTCTGGCTCTGTGCTTCTGTTCACAATGCAGAACTCCTCCACAGCTGAGCCAGCACCAACATTACTTTTGTTCTCAGCCATGTGCACTTTACACTGTGCTGTACATAAACATCAGTGAATACAGTCAGCAAGCACTTTATTAGGAACACCATACTAATACTGAGTTGTTCCTCTGTTTGTTATGAAACATCCTCTATTCTTGTGGCCTGGATTCACAAGATGTTGGACTCATTCCTTTGAGGTTCTGGTCCATGTTGACATGACTGCATCACATTATATCTGAGATTTTACAGCTTTGTTTACATTCATACTCCAAATCTCCTGTTGTACCACATCTCAGAGGTTTTCTATTGGAGACAGATCCGGTGACTGGGGAGATCACTGAAGTCCACTACACTCACTGTCTTTAGCTGTCCAGTTTTGGTGAGTCTGTGCCCACTGCAGCGTCAGATTTCTGTTCTTGGTTGAAAGGACTGGAACCTGGAGTGGTCTTTCTGCTTTTGTTGCTCATCCACCTCCAGTTTTAATGTGTTGTCAGTTCTGAGATGCTGCTGACCACAGTTGGTGGTCAGTGTATGTCCACACAACACAATATTCACAATATCGTATGGCCACATATATAATATGATATGCCATAGACCTACTGTATCATAGAACTCTGAATTTTCTGGCAATTAAGGTACCTGGTGGTGTGTGTGTGTGTATGTGTGTGCACAGCAGATTCTGTTGAAAATTTTCTTGCTGTTGAGCTTGTATGAAGGTTACTGAGAATTTGTGTGCTGAAAGAGGAGATGCTGTCTCAAAGCTGAAGTGAAAGCAAGTCAGAGCTGAGTCACAGTTGGATAGAGATTTTGTTGTTTTCGGAATATGTGTCAACTCATTTAGTGCTGCAACATTCATTTGATTGACAGCCTGCTCTCCTTGTCTAACTGGTCTGGACATTACACTGCAGGCTTCATTTCATGTCGGATTTTCAGACTCCTGGAAGTTAATGTGTTATGGCATGTTGGCTCTGTGAATGTTTAGAGATCTAAGGCCTTTTGAAATAAAGAGATGGATTCAATTGGTATCACACACTCAGTCAAGCAGGTCGCTGTGCACCTCTCATCTACACAACTACATGATTATTGACTGTGTTCATGCTGAGCTCGCACAAAGCACAAACTATATTGGAGCATTTGATATAGCAGTGTGCTTTTCTGTGGTTTGGAACAGGAGCTGCAAAAACTCAACTAGTTACACAGGAGAAAAGGATCAATTTGAACTTAAACGAAATTGTAGTATACAGTCTGGTTTGATCTAGGTGTGGTACCACTATAATGAGTGCCTATCTAATTGTATCTGTGTGGTAAACCTTTAGGAATTAAAAATGATTGGCACCAACTTTTGTCAGACTGAATTAAATCAATTAACTGATGTCATGCTCTGCTATATGTCTGTTTTTTATAGCTGGTTGACTTACGCCCAAAAAGCTTGTACATTTTAGATGTTTGTGTGTTTCTGTTAAAAAAAAGAAGATAGAAGTTTGAATCAATCATGATAAAATATCTATTGTTTTGGTGTGTGTAGTTTAACTAAGAAATCATATTGGAAGCAATAACAATGCCTGTCCAATAGAAAGATGGAGGAAACTGTGATGCATGAAAAAAGACAACTTTGGTTAGCTGGCTGAATATTGTAATGATGTTTATCATACGTTTGTTGGTTAAATTCTTAGTTTTTCCAACCTGTATTGGAAAAACATTCCCATTTCTTGTTTTCCATGCTCAAAGTATTGTTAGTGGTGATCCAGTAAGAAACAATGACTTTGTATGTAACTCTGTTAGAGGAGAGAAAGGCTTTGCTGTAATTGAAGAGAAGTGCACAGGAGAAGCATTTAGGATGAAGTTGTTGAACTTCTATTATTCTATACTTGCTATTATGGCAATGCAGATTTTTCATCTGTGATGAAGTGCTCTCTGCCTTCACATGGCATGCCATTCCTTGACATCATTATGTCATAAACTATGACTGAGTCACCTACACAGCAGTGCATTTCTCATCGCTCTCTCACACTGACTTATTCCAAGTTTCTTTAAAAAAAAAAATATTCAGCAGTTGAGTTTATAGTGAGCTGTGAGTTGAGAATGAATCATTTTCATGTTGCCTTTTAAGCAGGGCTGCCTTACTCCACTAGGTGGCCCTGGGGCAATGCCTGTTTTTAATCAGATTCATGGCTGGCATGTTTTCTGCTTTAGTCATGAGATGTATTAACACTCATTAGTTACCTCTGTATATAGTAGTCTACATTGTCAGTCGCAGAGTCTACAATTTTTGTGCTGGATTCAGATTTCATGCACATGCACAGGAGATTCACAGGAAATGAAACATGCTCATACTGGACAAAATTCTGAAGAAAAGAGGCAGGAAATGTGCCCATTACACATTATTTTTGTGCATTTTCTGTACATATGTCACAGAAGAATGTGATCTGAAAGAGCAGAGTATCTGGTCCTGGGTGTTTTGAAGAGGCACCATAGTTGGGAACAAATATAGCTAACTAATTAGACTGCAACCCTGAATCAAACTTGAAATGTTCAGCATTTCTAACCTGCTTTAAAATATTAGTCTGTTCTCAAGAATCATAATCTTGTTGACCATTCATCAGAAATTGCTTGAGACAAGGTACATAATGCCCTGTAAAGAATGATTTAAATGGGTGCAGAGTGAGTGCCCATGTAAGAGTAGGCTCCTTCATTCTGTGCTGCTGAGTCAAATACATGTATGAAAAGTGATGTTTTTTGTGTAGCAGAGAAAGGAAAAATGCTTGTTAACTTGAATAATGTTGACAACAGGTGAGACAGACAAAAGTTGGAGGTGATAGTCCACATGACCAAAGCTTCAGAAAGACTCAAAGCAAATTTACATAAAGGATGTAACTGCATACGAATACTTTATTCAGATATACTCAGGGAAATGCTTTAAACATGTAGGAAGAAAATCCAAATTACTGCAGTGATATTCACCAGCTGATTTGTTTCCAATTTACCACTGAGTGGTAAATCTGTGATTTATAATTTATGATTGTGAATCATAACCACAGACATCATACAATTACTCTTTACAGTGGTGTTAGGGTCATTGATGTACATACATTTATTAGAAATCATAATAAAAGGAGTAATCTTTATGACTTCTGGTGTTGAGCCATCATTATCAGAGTCTTTTTTCTTATGAATCCAATGTGATTTTTGTCTGTCTCCATGATTATAGTGTAAAAGCTGGACTTTTTATGATGTAGATGAGCCAAAATGTAAACAACTGGGCTAAAAACATGAAGTTGTACTGAGGTTCAAGTTCAGTACTCAGACATTCACCATCTCCTTCCCAAATATGTTTTCATCAGTTTTCGGCAGATAAATTGTTCAGAGCAGAATATTGTCTGACTGATGTTCACTGCATTAGAACCGGGGGTGGGGGGTCAGGTGTTAAAGTCTAATGCTGAAGAAAGGAAACTGATGAGCTGAAGTTGGGGACCACCTCCCTGTGCATCCTTGCAGTGCATTGATCAACAAATTTCTGAAATCTTTCCAGAAGGATTTATAATTTTTTTGAAGCCAATTTCAAACTAACAGTATCCAATTTTTCTATTCTTAAACCTGACTCACAAATTTGTTTATCATTGATACTCTGTATGAAACTGTTATTTATTTTTTTCAAAATGCTCGTAGAGAAGATTTTGGAGTATACAAGTATAAAGACTGCTTTAAAATATAAAAATTTCCTTTGCATTCATTTTGCAATCTACTCCATTAATCAGCAAACCTACCACTGCCTTCTTTTCCTGTATTCTCTAAAATTAGCTTTAAGATTTTTTAGCATGTCAGAATTAGCATTGACACTAATACTGCGTGCAGCTGTAATCAAAATGTTTTTTTAACTAACTTATTTATTTTGCTAAAATCATAGGTGTGAACACTCATATATCAATGCTCTGGTATGTCAGAGGAAATAAGCTTTATTGGATACTTGGGAAAGGTGTGCAATGATATATTGGCACACTGACATCCAACACACCTAGAGCTGCTTTATGATCAAAAAAGACAGGGAAATCAGCATGAGATTTTTCTTTCCCTGGATTTCATCTTTTCCACATATTCCACGAGTCATGTTCAGTGACAAGATTACGGGAAGCCAGTCTGCTGTTTCAGAGACTTTGCCAAGCTTGTTTATTAGTTGCCAGCTTTGTTGCATTAAGTCTTAAATTGAGTTTTTGCTTGTGGGGATCCTGAGGAGGAATTTTTCTAAGAAATATCCCCTGCTAGACTCCTGCTATAGTGTGACTTTTGACTGAGGTCTTGAGTCATTGATTGGGATTGAAGTGTGGGTTTATTATTGAACGCTTACTGTACAGTAAAGCATGGTGAACTTGAACTTTGTGTGCTTTGTATTTCTTGTCGTCTGCTGGTGCCTTTGAACTGTCTGGTTGTTGGGTATTGTTACTCCAGAGGTCACCGATGAAACACATGGGCCCTTTTATAGGGTGGAAAAAAACCTAAATATTATCTTCATCATACCTTTACTCTGACTGCCAGCCCAGCTCCTAATCAAACGACTACAGTGTGTATGATAGCATGTGGCCCTCTGGCACTGGATGTTTCTGGATCAGCATGGCAGTCAGAGCGTGGAACTGCTGAACTGTGGTTGTTTTACTTGTAGACTGGTTGCAGAGGAAGCAGCTGTCCTGACAGTTTGTATTTTCATTGTGTTTAAAACCAACATGTTTCTGCTGTGGAGAGCACACATATTGACTCACTAGCTTCATGAGAACATGTTGACGCTTGGAGCTCTTCCCACTGTGCCTGCAAAGCTTTCACACAAAAACACACACTTCATCCCTACACAGGGTTGCCTGTAAAAGCAGGTCTCCCTGCAATGGGTTTGTTTTTGTCTCAGAGGGCATTCAGCCTTCGTTATCACCTTTTTTTCTTTTTCCCCCTTTTTTTATCTGGCAGATGTCACTTTAAAACAAAATGTTCCCATCCTGGCTTCGATTTACTTACAAATACCAATATGAGATGTATCAAATAAAGTCTTTTGAGGTTGTGAGTCCTTAAGGAGGGTGAACGGCAAGTGTATGGAAGTTGTGTTCCTGGCTATTATTTCTGATTTTTTAATGTTCATATCAACTGTCCATATATGCCTGCTGAAGGCATAGGCAGACAGTATGGTCCTGTTGACAGGGATTAGAACACAAAAAAACTTGGATGTGTCACTCTAGAGGAAAAGGATTGCTCAAGTAAAAATGAAGCCTGTAAAACTGTGCAAAAATCTGAATTCCTGGGGCGTCGAACCCAGTGGCCAAATGGTTAAAAATTTAATTAAAAAGATTCAGAACTCTAACTTAACGATAGTAAATTTGTGAATAACTATAGTAAATTACAAACACTAGAAGCAGGAGTGTGTTGCATGGGCAAGCCTGTTCTGAACATTAAAGCAATCATGTATTTTTTTAGCCTTCATTTACTGTTACTTTCAGTGTGTGCAGTTAAAGCCACAGTAAACCTTTTTTTCTAAACCATTATTCATATCTACAGATTGAAGTCCTGTCAAACATTTTTCTGGCATTTCTGTCCTGCATTTTCTTGTCCATGTGTGATGCCCTTTAGATACAGCACAGTATTACAAATAATATCAGAAAACTGCATGTTGGGACAATGAAAAGTTATACAGTATTAGAGTGGTTGGTCTCAGTATTCTCTGGGAGTGAAGTTTCAGAGCACTTTTAAATTTTTTTTTACAGATCTCCAAAGAGGTGCTGTACGGCAGTCACAGTCCCGTAAGCACCTTGTCATCTTCCAGCCGCAGCACCCTACACAGCCTGCAGAGCTCCATGTCGCCCCCTATGGTCCGCTCCATGCCCTCCTCTCCCTCCAGGAAGCCATATAGTGGGGGGAACACACGAGGGGGGGCAGGGGTGGTGGATCCAGGCGCCCGATTACCACGGGAACAACTTTCAGGGGTAGTGCGATCTACCTCTTCCTGCACCAGTAGCAGTGTCATACTGGAGAGGAGAGACGTTAGACCTGGTGAGGTATCTGCAGGATCCACGTCTGAATGTTAATGATAAATGTTTGATTATAACAAATTTGTTTCTTCCATGACAAAAGGAAAGGAATGACATGGAGTGTTTTTGTAGCAAAGTCAATTCAAGACAACTTTATTTATTTAGCCTAAAATTACATTTCTTAAGAGGGCTTTACAATGTGTTACATACAAAACACCGTCCATCCTGAGATCCCCAATTCAGATAAAGCAAGGCTATAAATACTAAAAAAAAGACCAACCTCAGCAAGAGCAAAGGAGGATGGATTCCACTGACAAGTAGTGTATATATAAGTATATTTATTGTAAAATAACTAGCTGTGTTGTTCAATTTAAATGTTTTATTAAAGAAATTTTATTATACACTATTTAAATATTTATAGTAAATATGTGCAAGAACATATAAGAACATTGCTAAAGGTAATAATTCAGTTTTACTATGGATAACATTCAAAGTTAATTAACACTGGACTGTGTGTGTGTCTGAGAGAGAGAGAGAGAGTATACAATGGCTGAATGACATTTTGTTACACCAGTTTTTGTGTATTATTTGTTATTTGTGCTGGGACTTTTTAGTGCAATATCATGTGATTCTCTACTTTTAACCAAATAATTGGAAACAGCTGTGTAGTGCCTATATTTTAATTACAGTTAGTAAAGGGTTTCTCGGTTCTTGGTTTGATTGTTTGTCTTTGATACCAACTATGAGAGTTTAACATCAATTGGAATTTGAAGGTCTGAGAAACCTGAGAAATACGAATTACTGATTACACATCTGAGTTAAGTGTATGTATGGTTAATGAAAGAAGGAAACATTAATGTAGCTTTGATTTTGCTTTGATTTACCTTGGCAACAAGTAAATATAGTAAATATAGAGATGTGGCTGTATTTGAATCCAGAGAAGCTAGAAATGTTTATGTGTCTGTATGCTAACTATTTTGACATTTATCTTAAAAACAACAGCACTACAATAACATGAGCTAGAAAAAAAGAGTCCCAATCAAGACATGATTAATTTTTATGTAATATACTCCATTCATTCATCATTTAGCACAACCGAATTTCCTTAATGGATGATTAAATGCTGGAACCTGACTGTATATAATATATTAAATATAATGACATATTTCACTTTCACATATTCACTTATACGTATAACATCAAAGTCTAATCCAGTAAAAAAAAATTTTGGTAATTTGCAGTTAAAAAGACATTCAGGTTAAAATTGTGTAACTTTTTAGACATCTATTTCCAAAAAAAATCTTTAAAATTCTTTCACATGTAGTAAATTTAAACATGGTCACTCACTGAAATACTTTTCAGCTGCACTACAATTATGCTCCCTCATGAATATTCACATCACATCTATTATGATCAATAATTATGATAGGAATGTTCCATCAGTGCGTCCAATCAAAACATCAGGAAGGATTCTAACAGGGATTTTAATTCAATTTCGCATATGATCTGTGATATGATCTCTCATATGAACTGTATGGATAAAGAAATGAAACATTTTATCAGAAAGCTTCTTAAGGCTTGGCAGGAGCAGACAGAGAGAAACTCAGGTTGAAGGTTGCCAGCAGGTTAGCTTCACAGAAATGAAGTCAACTCTTTTTCTAGAGCTGAAAACTCAGAATTTCCCTCAACCTGGGGTTAACAAACTCAGAATTTTCACAAAACCCACCCTCTGGAAAAGATTCTAGGTCCAGATTTCACTCTTGCTTTTCTTTTCTAAAGGGAAACAGCCCCCACCAATTTCTACCAACTGCTGAACCATTTGGCAATTCAGAAAAAGAAAGTAAGACTGGTCTAACTGTAGAGGTGTCCCCTAACTAATCAAGCTTTGTTTAGACATATTAGTATTTCCAGGAAAAAACAATGATTGAACTATCTCTGTTTGTTTAGCTTAAGTCTGGTATGTGTGTGTGTGTGTGTGTGTGTGTGTTCGTGTTTGTGTTAGATGAGGACGTTGGCAGCAGTAAAAGCAAGGCCCTGGTGGTGCGGGGTGAAGGAGGACTGTATTACCCCGACTCCTACTGCTCTTCCCTGCAGGATGGAGGAGGAGGTCACCTCAGCTTTACCTCCTCCCAGTGCAGTGCTCCTCCCTCTCTCACTGCAGATAAGGTGGATGCAGGGGTCGCAGGGATCCTAGGGGGGCTTCAGCAGTACCGGGCCTCCATTAAACCGCTTATGGGCTATGGAAAGAGCATGGAGCACTCAACCCGCTCCCTCCACAGGTACATATATTAATTTACACTCTATCCAGATTCATATGCAGTGTCTTCCTTTGGAAGCAGTGATACAAATATAGAAACATCTTCTAGTCCAGTGGACGTGTCACTTTGTAGCCCTCCATATTGTTTGAAGGTGATTATTTTTTTCATTTTATGGTTCATTTGAGCATGTGCAGCAGGAGATGACAGCAGAGCACAGGAAGTGAAGGTTTGACAGAGGTGATGAGCCTGATTTAGAGTGCTACCATGGTAACTCCTGCATGGAGTAACTTTCTTGTCTATACAAGGTCTTCAGATCCACCAGAGTCTTCATAGTATTGGCTTTGTTTTGATAGAGCTTGTGGTTTCCTTGGTAACATCAAGTGTTGTTTAACACTCCAGCCAACACTGATTTAGAAGTTACCTAGTTAGATATGCCACACTTCGCAACTGATGAATCTGTTTACAGTGCGGCCAAAGAAACTCACATTGTTCAAATAGAGAAGTCAGTCTATAATAATCACAACCTCAATCTGATTTTATGCTGCACACAGCCAGTATTTTTCCAGACAACAGAAGGACTCAGTAAAAGAAACTGGTTATGTTGCTGCATAGCTGCAGGTGTGCAGCTAGTCACCTGTAGCTTTTCATCTCACTGTGGCTGCTCCTTACTCTCCCATTACTTCATAATAAATAAACACCAGCACCAGTCATGAAGAATCAGAAACAGTAGCTGGGCATCAGTGATAACGGTAAATAATCAACAACACTTGTAAATAGACAGCATGTACATAGCACTTTTCTAGTTTTATTGACCATTCAAAGTGCTTTACTGCCACATTCACCCATATATTCATATAATGAAATGTCACACATTCACATATACTGATGGCACAGCCATCAGGGTCAATTTGGGCTTCAGTATGGCACTCAAGGACACTAAGACATGCAGACTGGAGGAGCTGGGGATTGTGGACCTCCTGAGCCACAGTTACCCATAAGAAGGAAGCAGCAGTAGTAAAGAATAACCATCAGGGAGAGTAGAGTAATAAAGAGTTGTTGTCTGATTTCTCATTTCTATAGCAGTTTTTTTATTGTTTTTTTTCCTCTCAATTACTTTAGATATCAAGCAAAATATAGTAAGAGAGCTGTTAAATCTGTTCTAATTTATTAACTGCAGCTCTCCTCATTCATGTTTGTAGTCTTAGTAAATACTATGCTAAATTTTAGAATTATAGTAATACATTATAGTGTTGCCGATTGTATAGGTATTATAGGTAATTTTTGCCCCTTGGTAATTGCACTTCATAAACCTTTCATTGTGAGGGGGAGACCTAATTGGTGACATACAGATATGTGAGTCGTATTATTTTTCCAGGTGTTGACCTACCATCCTCTGGCCGCGAAAGCAGTGTTCCTTTGAGAAGGTGTAGATGAATCCATGTATTGTTCTTTTTCCCATCATACAGACAAAAGAGCAGGAAGTATGGAGAAAGCCAGCTCCCCTCCATGGGAGCCAAAACCCCACCCACTTCCCCTCACAGAGTCAAAGATGTCAGGATGATTGACGGACAGATTGCCAGAGGTGTGGGCCTGGTGTCTCCAGAGAGGATATCACCGATTCGCCGGTCGCTGCGCCGGAACTGTAATGGAGCCACGGTGGAGATCATAAACAGAAGCAGAGGTAGTGGATCTTCATCCTCAACCTCATCGGTTTTTGTGGACAGCCCTCTTGGACAGCCTGAGAGATTGTTTCAGGGTCATGTGACTGCCAGCGACAGCCAGAGGTGAGCTGAGAGCCACTCTGATCAACTTACATCACTGTAATCACTCTATGAGGTATTAACTCAATTAAGAAAAACTCTAAATATGCTTATTATTCAGAGTATTCAATTCACAATGCTAAACACAGGAAACCTGAATCACAAACCTAACTTCAAGCAATAGGCTGCACACCAAAAATGCCTGAAAAAGACCAACGGGGGGCTGGCTATTTTTGTTTGTTTATATTTCCAGCATCTTTCATAATGATGTTTTAAGGATGGTTTAAGTAATTTTTGCATGTTAAGATCATCAAGCCAGTTTACTACATTCAATTTAAAGAATCTCAGATGTGTACAGACTTAGGAGATCCTAAATATGACAAAAGCATCTACTAACCTCACATAAAATTAGTCCATAATGGAAAATCTTGATGTAATTTTCCCATTTGAACTATTTAAACCTAAACGGGACTATACTGTTCACAACAGGTTTAATGGATTAATTGAGACTGAGACTGGTGTCAACTGCAGAACAGTAGCAGTAATGGCATGATATAAATAAAAAAATAAGCCAACAATCGGAAGTTAAAGATGAGTTTTAAGTTTGTATTTAAAGGCCTCCATGGAGCCAGACAGTCCAATGTCAGGAGGGAAGTTGTTCCAGAGGAAGGGGGGATTATAAGGAATGGAGCCTGCAGCCCACACCCTGCTGACCTCTTTTTAACTCTTGGGACATTGAGGAGCCCTGCGTTATGAAAGCATAGCACAAAGAAAGAAAAGAGAAAGCCAAAAATAAGGTTTAGGGGGATCAGACCAGTATGAAGGCACCTGCACATTCAGGATATTGTCTGTCATCAAGTCTGATCTGACATGGATAGGGAGCCAGTAAGTTACACTGGTGTAATGTGATCAAATTTTCTGTATTTTCATGGTGCAGCATTCTGACTCTCAGTAGGGGTCTCAGTATCGGCCATAGATAGAAAGGATCAAATTTTAGCTATGTTATGTTAGTGAAAAAAGGAAGTCTTGGTGATGTCTTATATTGATCAAAAGAAACAGCGGGATTAAGTGTGGCACCAGGGTTCTTGGCTGTCATACTTTGAGATATCACAGAGTTGTCAAAAGTTACTTTTCAAACAGGCCTGTAATTTGATCATTTGAGAAGTTATATTGTTTTTACTGGATGAAAGAGCTGAGTATCATCATCAGTGTAACAGTGGAAACTAAAGTGGCATACACTTGAGCACATACCTCATGCCAAACAACATATAGCAGACTTGAGAGAAAAATATACAAACTCAATGTGAATGATCAGGATCCATACCAAAATTTGATTGGAATCTTCCCTGCCCCATGCCTCTTCCCTCTGCCAAGTTTAGTGCAGATCAGCTCAATTCATTATGTCTAATCCTGCTGAAAAATAAACAACCAAATAGACACAGGTGAAAACATAACCTTCTAATTAATTGATTAAGAGTTTAAGGTGAAAAAAACAGAAAAAAACAGAGGTCCAACAGTAGAGCCCTGGGGTACTCTATATTTCTCATTAAAAATATTGTACATATTATCCTTTCTGAGGAATTGCATACAGTGCAACTGAAGAGCTGATTGCAG
The DNA here is from genome assembly GCA_016859345.1 of Istiophorus platypterus. Taxonomy (NCBI): domain Eukaryota; kingdom Metazoa; phylum Chordata; class Actinopteri; order Istiophoriformes; family Istiophoridae; genus Istiophorus; species Istiophorus platypterus. The sequence goes on along the minus strand of CM029113.1, from coordinate 876,134 downwards.
GTCTGACAATACTACTTGATAGTCAGTATAAATGATGAATGTATGTTTTTCAATTTTATAGTGAGAGAATGAAAGCCATGGAGGAGCAGATAGCCAGTCTAGCAGGGCTGGTGCACCATGCTCTGTCTTTGGGATCAGATGGTCCACGAGTCTTGGACACTGTCAGGTCTGATTATCTGCATTTATCCATTGAAGACAACAGGAGCTTATGGAGTAGCAGCAAAACAAATAAACACATTCAATATGCTCCTTAGATTTACTACTACTAATACTATTACTGCTACTACTAATACTACTACTACTACAACTATTATATGTATACACAACACTGGTATGTCAAGTGATCATATTTGAGAAGGAAATAATTATGATATTAACATGAATTAGTTGTTGATGCTGTACAAACCCCTGACTAGAACAAGGAGAGTTAGGTTTCTTATGTAACTGTGTTTTCTCAGTGATAATGCTGGACGCGACCTCCTCAACAACAGACCTGGTGAGGTGTTTTGTTTTTTTGGTACAAAATTATAACAGATGTTGAAATTACCTTCTTACAAAAACATATTTCCTCTGCATTGAAACATAAGGATAACTTTAAAATCATGTTTTTTTGATCTTCAGGAGTGTCATCTGAGCATCAGAACCCTGGCACTTCGATAGACATCACCAGTCCTGCCCTTCTGGCTCTTCAGGCCCCTATCTCTGACAATGGACTGCAGCAGAGCTTGGTGTTAGCTAAGAGAAATGTGTCAGAGCTTCGCTTGCAACTCAGCGAACTCAGAGACTTACAGGTACTGACCACTGTACTCTTATTTTTATCTATGGAAAATGGTTATTATTATTATTATTATTATTATTATTATTAATAATAATAACAACAACAACAACAACAACAACAACAACAACAACAACAACAATAATAATAATAATAATAATAATAATAATAATAATAATAAGATCTTATAGTAAGATTTACAGCTTTAGAGCTTCATAATGATTTTGAGATCATTGTTTATCTGACTGGACCGCAACTTTACTGTTCTAGTTCACAGTGAGAGTGTTGTTTTCTGCTGTAGAAGGCAGGTGTTCAGTGAAAAAGCTGTAAAAATCCAAGGCTTTTTGTCAAAATAGGTACTAATTGCTTATTGTAACTCTTCCAAATTAAGATTCTAAGTTTTTTACAATATTTTTTAAACAATGAATCTTATCACACATATATTTAAATTTTATTTACTACTATATTTAACAAAAATTTGTATTGGTCAACCTCAGCCAGCTTTCATTTTTTTTCTTAGGATTCTAAGCAGCATTTTTAGCAGAACTTTTACCAAAACTCATTTGTCATTTAAAAAGCATGTTTAAAAGTTTGACAACTATTTTCTATTTTTCCTCAAGTGTTTATTTTAAAGCAATGGTTGGTTACATGTTCAAATATTTAATATCGGTAGGTGAAAAATCACTATATATACGTGAAAGTTGGATTTTTCTCAAAAATGCAGAACCATTTTTCTTTTTTAAAGAAGACTCAAACCCCAATTTATTATTTTTTTTTCATGTTCTTAAAATGAGATAAATGATGAACCAAAAATATTGGAAAAAAATGTTTACTTTTTAAATTTTTTTTTAGCTATTTAGTAACAAGAATGAGCACTGTAAAAGGAATGTGTGTCTGTATGTGCCTGTGCATGAATGTGTGTGTGTGAATGTGTGTTTCTTGGTGTTTATCTTTGTGTGTGTTTGTGTGTGATTTCTGTGTTGAAGGGATTTGTACAGTGGCCCTGAGGGTCAAAATACAACATTTCAGAAAACACAACATTTCATTTATCAGACAAAACACAGTCAGACCTCAGACCTTAATTAATAGCAAATTTCAAAGCTTTATAAATACTCCTCAAACTCAAGCTGCCCAACACTCTTCTTCTTCTTTTTCTTTCGGCTTTTCCCTTTAGGGGTCGCCACAGCGAATCAGTGTCCTCCATCTAACCCTGTCTTCTGCGTCCTCTTCACTCACACCAACTACCTTCATGTCCTCTTTCACTACATCCATAAACCTCCTCTTTGGTCTTCCTCTAGGCCTCCTGCCTGGCAGTTCAAAACTCAGTATCCTTCTACCAATATATTCACTATCTCTTCTCAGGACATGTCCCAACCATCTCATTCTGGCCTCTCTGACTTTATCTCCAAGCTGCCCAACACTCTGAAAATTCAAATAACTAACCCCAGAAAGTAGGAGAAAGCAGTAAGGAGACAGCAATAAATTTTTAGGAAGCTGTTTTCTCAGTTTGTAAAGTAATTACTTTACAACTTATTAATTAATAAGTGATAGGAATGTTGGAGGTTAAGCTGATGTCTGGAAGATCAAGAAACCTTTCAGAGAGAATTGCTCCTAGGATTGCTAGAGAGGAGGGTCAAAACCCCCTTTTGACTGCAAAAGGCCTTCAAGAAGACTGTTGTGTTATTTAAACAAATTCAGTTGACTGAAATAGAACTTTTTGGACACAATTAGCAAAGGTATATTAGGAGAAACTGTGCAGAATTTCATGAAATAAATACCTCTACAACTGTTAAGCACAGGGTTGAAGTAATCATGCTTTGGGCATGTGTTGCAGCCACTAGAACAGGGAACTGGAAGAGGGAAGAATGGATTCAGTTAAAACCAGCAAAATCTGGAAGTAAATATCACACTGTCTATAAAAAAGCTGAGGATGAATAGAGGATGGCTTCTACAACAGGATAGGGATCCTAAAAACACTGAAATCCTCAATGGAGTACCTCAAGTGGTGCAAGCTGAAGGTTTTAACATGGCCCTCATAGTCCTCTGACCTAAACATCATCGAGTGTGTGGATATACCTCAACAGAGTAGTGCATGAAAGACAGCCCAAGAATCTCACAGAACAATTAGCCTTTTGCAGGAAAAAAAAAATTGTGAATATCTCTCAAACAGGAAAAAAGACTCTTAGCTGCTACAAAAAGCATTTACAAGCTAAGATACTTGCCAATGAGGGTGTTACTAAGCACTGACCATTCCTTTTTCGTTATTTTTAAGATAGTAATAGTAATAGTACTTGATGGCTTATGGAGATCAGTTTATCTTTTATGCATCTGACCTTTCTCAGCAACAGAAATTTCAACCAGGGATTCTCAAACTTTTCCATGCCACTGTATAGAGAGTGTTGGTTAAGGGTAAGTTTCAGCCTGAGGTGCCAGTATATAGAGTATGTGAAATGTCTTGGGCCCATCACAGTCATTTTCGGGGAACTATAATGTCTAAAAAGGCAAAGAAGCCATTAGTTATTGTAATAATTCTGATTTGTTCCAGCTTTCAAACCAGGAGAGTGTGAGTTCGATGCTACGGATGGCAGGTCAGGAGCTGGTCCTGTTGATGAGTGATCAGCTGGCTCAGTCTGAGGAGGTAGCATACAGACGGAAAGATGAGATGGAAGAGGAGAGGATCCATTACCTGGCTACCGAAGACAGAACACTCACACAGCTCAGGTAAGAGTTTTAATTTAATTTTAAATATCTGCTGTATGTGAAGAAAGACCTTTGAAAGAAGTAACGGCCATTCTCTTACAACTTAAAAGTTGGTTAGAAGCAATAGCACAGCCTCAGGGACTTTGTGACTAGATTTACAGACTTTTCAGACCCCTCTACCCACTTTTCTTTACAAAAGTACTTCACAACAAATCTAGTGACTTTTGTGACAAAACACAGCTACTTTACTTTGGTCATTTTGTCATTGTGGTTGTAAAATCAGTATTTAGTAGCAGAGAAGCAGCTTGGAAACAGCTTGGAATTGACTTCTTGTATTTATGTGCCATGATTCACTCACTGTTTCAAACTTGTTCCTTTGTCTAAATGAGAAACAGAAAAACACAAATGGGAACAGCTATATTTGGAATTGAGCTGGATTAAATTACTGTCTATGTGAGCAAAGACAGTTGGAGAGAAGCAAGCAGAAAAAGGGATGTTTAGCCATATACTAGGTTTTGGCCTAATTTAGTTATTCATTTAATGTCAAGTAAAGTGTCTTGTAGTATCTTTAAATGTATTCTTTAAATTTCATTATCACTCTAATTTTATAAATCAACAATTTTGCTCTAGTGGAATTTGTTGAAGAAAGAATACTATAACACCAGACTTACTCTAAATAATTGTTGATTGGCATGATAGACATTTTTATAGTTCCTAGCCTCTGTGTGACAGTATGATCTTCAACAGAGAACAAGCTGAGGAGAGAAACATTAGGTTAAGGTGATCCTGCTACACAGTGCAACACTTAGAGCGTACAGCAGAGCATCACCTCCATGAAATATGACATATCAGCTGTATTCTTTTGATTAAGGTTGAAGCACAAATTCGACTTTGTTTTAGTGGCAGTGATTTAGCCTTTTCAACATTTACACACTTGTTCTGACATCGGGCATCCAATGATTTCACTGCAGCTGAAGTCATATCATTGGTGGCATGTAAGATACAGCCCGGTAATGCCTTTAGACAGACAGAGACAGTGAAGAAACATATTGTTAAAGAAAATAGAGCTGGGGGATGGGAAGTGATTTGATCGGCAATGACGTGGGGGCTCCAGAAATATCAGAACTCATTCACATTTAACATGTTACATGTTGACATCATAGCACAGACCACTCTTTGCAGACAGAGGCCTAGCATGTATCATAAGTAGGAGTTGCAGACTGAATGTTACACAACTACGGTATCTACCTGCACACAAATCCAAATCACGTTGATCATGAGCAAAATACCAACACATGAACTAAGCTTCACTCATGCAACGTTTCTTCAGAAAATGATTGGAAAAAGAGCATTAAATGTGTTTTAAATCATGCGTCAGTTATTTTGTATTTCTTAGAAACCTAGCTTAAATATACAGAGAACTAGATATGCCACTTTAGGAATTAGGAATTAGGAATTAGGAATTAGGAATTAGTTTAGGAATTAACAGACATTTTTATACATAGTTCCTAGCCTCTGTGTGACAGTATGATCTTCAACAGAGAACAAGCTGAGGAGAGAAACATTAGGTTAAGGTGATCCTGCTACACAGTGCAACACTTAGAGCGTACAGCAGAGCATCACCTCCATGAAATATGACATATCAGCTGTATTCTTTTGATTAAGGTTGAAGCACAAATTCGACTTTGTTTTAGTGGCAGTGATTTAGCCTTTTCAACATTTACACACTTGTTCTGACATCGGGCATCCAATGATTTCACTGCAGCTGAAGTCATATCATTGGTGGCATGTAAGATACAGCCCGGTAATGCCTTTAGACAGACAGAGACAGTGAAGAAACATATTGTTAAAGAAAATAGAGCTGGGGGATGGGAAGTGATTTGATCGGCAATGACGTGGGGGCTCCAGAAATATCAGAACTCATTCACATTTAACATGTTACATGTTGACATCATAGCACAGACCACTCTTTGCAGACAGAGGCCTAGCATGTATCATAAGTAGGAGTTGCAGACTGAATGTTACACAACTACGGTATCTACCTGCACACAAATCCAAATCACGTTGATCATGAGCAAAATACCAACACATGAACTAAGCTTCACTCATGCAACGTTTCTTCAGAAAATGATGGGAAAAAGAGCATTAAATGTGTTTTAAATCATGCGTCAGTTATTTTGTATTTCTTAGAAACCTAGCTTAAATATACAGAGAACTAGATATGCCACTTTAGGAATTAGGAATTAGGAATTAGTTTAGGAATTAACAGACATTTTTTATACATAGTTCCTCTTTTTCAGTTTCTCAGAAGTAATTGGACAATTCATGACTTCTGATGAGTTGTTGATACCGATGAAGGATGCCATCATCAGGCTGAGAAAACAAAACAAACCTATCAGATAGATGGCAGAAGCTACAGGAGTGGCCAAGTCAACAGTTTGGTACATTTTTTAAAAGGAGGAATGAACCAGGGAGCTCAGCAACACCAAAATGCCTGGAAGACCATGGAGGATTACTAAAGTAGATGACTGCAGCTTTCTTTCTTAGGTGAAGAAAAACCCTTCACAACATCTAGTCAGGTCAATAAAACTCTCCAGGAGGAAGGTGCATCATTGTCAAAGTCCACAATCAAGAGGCACCTTCATTTATGTAAATACATAGGGTTCACCACAAGGTGCAGACCACTGGTCACGATCAAGAATAGAAAGACCAGATTAGACTTTGCCAGAAAACATGTAAAAAAAAGCCTGCTCAGTTCTGGAACAAGATTCTTTGGACAGATGAAACCAAGATTAACTTTTACCAGAATAATGGGAAGAGAAGATGGTGGAGAAGGAAAGGAACAGCTCATGATCCAAAGCCACCACCTCATCTGTCAGACATGGAGGAGGCAATGTTATGGTATGGACATCAATGGCTGCCAATGGCACTGGGTCACTGGTGTTTATTGATGATGTGGCAACTAGTAGAAGCAGTGGGATGAATTATGAAGTGTGTAGGGCTCTACTATCTGCTCAGATTCAGCCAGATGCTACAATACTGATGATGGTGCGTCACAGTACAGATGGATAATGACCAAAAACATACAGTGAAAGCAACTAAAGAGATTCACACAGCAAAGAAGTGGAATATTCTTTAATGTCTAAGTCAGTCACCTGACCTCAACTGCACTGAGCATGCTTTTCATTTACTGAAGACCCCCAAACAAGCAGCAACCGAAGGTGGCTGCAGTAAAGCTCTGGCAAAGTCTGTCAAGGGGGAAATTCTGCAGTTGGTGTCCATGGGTTTGAGACTTAAAGCAAACATTGACTGCAAATGATTTTCTTCCAAGTATTAAAAATAATCCTCATATTTATAATTATGTTGGTATGTCTAGTTACTTCTGAGCCTATGGAAATAAGGAATTATATATAAAAAGGAGAAATTATACTTTAAACCCTTCGAATTAAAGCTGAACATCTACACTTCAATCACATCAAAACGAAAATTGTGTCGCTGCCCAAATACCTATGAACCTAACATTAAAACGCTCTTCCACCTTCATTTATTTAGCCTGTAATTGGGTACAACCCAAGCTATGTTCAATAAAGAACTCTTTATTGTTGAATCCATCTATGTTTCTGAGATTGCCAGTATATGCAAATTATGTTCTTCAGTAATATTTGTAATGTTGTATATTTTTTTTATTAAACCAAATATTCAAATGGGCTACTTGTAATCCAGTTTTCTAAGCATCATAAATTTATTTTAAACAACATGAAATATCTATTTCATCCTTTTTAGATCACAAGAGCAACAGAAAGAAAAATTACTAAACATATACCTACATATCCCTGAATACATACTATAAGATGCTGCCACAAAGACACTCTAAGACATGCACACATGCTGACCCATTTCACCCCCACCTCTAAGGGCACTAATTACTGACCAAACTGAACCTCAGAATAATTTTTTTTTTTTTTTAATTTTATAATTATAATCCTCCACCATGCTATTTCATCTACAATTCAAAGTCTTCACCATTCAACAACTCTAAACACGACATCTGCCTACTTAGACAGAAAGTACGAGAGAGAGAACAGGAATTTTAGTGCAGTTTGTGTATTAAGAGAAACTAAGTTTCTCACCCTGGAGTTCCAAACTCAAACTCAGTGCTTTTATCTAACTCTCTGAATGGACGCCTAGGCAACAGGTACCGCCCTCCCTTTTTGTGTGCATTTTTAGGCAAGAGAAACTGATTTTTCTCTCCCTTCTGAATTTAGAATTTTAAACAACAAAGAAAAACAACTTCCACATAATGAAAAAAGCCACATGACATTCTGATTTTACACTTCAATAAAATTAACAGTTTGAGATCACTTGACTTTCCTTAATTCTCAAAGACAAGCAGGATTCTCTGGGCTTTCAGTTACGTCAGCATGAGCATTCCTCAGCCTCTTAGGCCTGCTTGATCAGAGAAGTTTGCCTCCCAGAAGACAGCTTGTAGATTAGTGAATACTGTTTGCACCTCAACAAATGGTGTGTAAATTGTTTGCAAGCACTCAGAAAACAATAAACACACGGAACACTGAGGGTAAAGTCTCTGAAGTGTAAAGATTTCTCTATTTACTGTTCTGGCAAACAACGTGACACGTGACTGACCCTCAAGTCAGGTTATTTTAATTTTACTTAAATAGTGCAAATAAAGGAGAACTTATCCACTACTATAGAGCAGGTGTAGACCATACTCTTTACAATATTTTTATAAAGAGTACAATGTACAATACTTCTTTTTTGAGTGATCCAAATTTCCCCCTTAGTTAGCTTTTGGCGACAGTGGCAAATAAAAAAAACTCCCTTTTAACATGTAGAAACCAACCCAGACTATTAATAAAACTAACAACAATAATAATAAATCTTATAATAATAACTAAAGCAGTGGGTGTTGATCAGGCCAATGGGGCAGTAGCTGGTCTGCAACCATGGATCCAGACTCAGGAGCATCAGAGGCAGCAAAACCTGCAGAAAGCAACAGGAGGAGAGAGGAGAGATAAGAAAGCACAAAACTACAGGAGAGAGGAAGGACAGTTAGTAACTTGCATTGTTGGGATATGAATGCACATAGAGGGAGAGGAAGAGGAGGAGAGAGGAGCTCTGTGCATCATGGGGAGTCCCCCAGCAGTCTAGGCCTACTGAAGCATAACTAGGCAATGGCTCAAGCTAATGCTGAGCCACCTTCATCTCTTATTGGTCTCTGTTTATGGTCTTGGTCTTTGCAAGCAAAATAACTGTGGTGAAATTTTGTAAAATGGTGCATGTGTGACTCATATCTATGGTTGAACCAGATTGTGTAGTTACAGTGCATTTTGCCTTCCTGATTGCCTGGGATAGATTGGCTGTGTTCAGCCTCATTACCCTCTTTAAATGAAGTGTCCCAGATTATCAGTAAAGCACAAACCCCCGTTGAGGATTTCTGTTTAGTCACACTTGCTGTTGTAGCTGGTCATAGTGACTGTTTTTTCCTCAATATTGACGATTACTACTGAGGTAGCTGCTGCCCTGGACATGTCCCAGTCATATTCAATATTCTGTGGCTGCCTCTGTCCAGACTTTGATTTGTTCCCCGCAGCGTTTATGTCTATTTTAACACCGTGGTCTAAGATGCTATAAGGGTACTGTAATGCTTACATGGCATTTACAATTTTGGAAAGGCAACAGCCAATGGGGAAACTCCAACACTCATCCAGCCAACCAATGGTTAAACTTCATCACTCAGTCAGTCAGTCAGTGACAAAAATTCCCATTTATAGGGCTGGCCCTGCTATAGTGGTCGTGTCAATGAAACAAATGATATAATTATAAAGTAATAGTGATAGTAATGATAATAATATAATAATAGTAATAATAATAATGATAATAATAATATCTATAATGATGACATCAGTATTGATAATGAAAGGCAGGTGTTTTGCTTAGAGTGTTTATGCAAAACGTGTGTGCAAGTAGATGAGTGTGTGTGTCTTTATAACAGAAAGAGAAAAAGCAATACTATGCAGTAGAACCAAAAGTAAAAGTTAAGTTAAAGGGAAAAAAAATTGCCAAAAAAAGTTTCATAGGAACACTGAAATTGGAACTTCTGGGCGCCATCTGTGGCATGGTGGGGGTACTAGAGTGGGGTAATGGGTTGGGCCTGCTATTCACACAATTACATACATTATATGTATACTGTTATAGTAAAAATCATTCTTTGTGAAAAATGACATCCCAACAAAGTTCAAATCCAGTTCAACTTTCATGCTGAAATCAAATATAGAGATGGCTTGGAACCAGTGCCCTGGTAGGGGAAAGTTCATTTCTGTTAGGAAAGTGTCTTCTTCCTCTCTGTCCTTTCCCATGTTTTCTCTTCCATAAATGACCCTGTGGCAGGAAATGTGTCTGCCTGCTGTTGGAACTCAAAAAACTCCCTCATGAGGCTCTGATGGATGACATGTCTTTCGTACTGGCAGTGTAGCAATACAAAGATTAGTGAGAGTACACTCGTATGAATGATAACTGTCATTACTTGGCAACCTGAGTTTTTTTCTATGATTTTCACTCTACAATATGTCAGGGGTTATTTTAATGATCTGGGACATTTTACTCAAACCTACTTTTCATCAAATATAAATCCATCTCTATATTTGTTTAGACTAAAAAATAATATGACCTTTTCTGCAAATGTGCATATGAATTTGATCCTATGTCATAAATATTGATGGTACATGAAGTGTATATAATTCCTTCAAAGCAAAATATTCTTTTGTAAACAAAGTGAAAACACAACCCAGAGCCTCAATTTCAGGTGAAGAAATATTTAGATCAGTAGGCTAAATTAAAGTACCAGTACCATAATGTCAAAATACTCCATTGCAAGGAAAAGTCCTGCATTCAAAATGTTACAGTAGCACAGAAGTATCACAGAAGGAGTGTACCTAAAGTATCACATTATGCAGAATGGACCCTGTCAGTGATTATGTTATTTAACCATTATTACTGATGCATGGACATGTATAAACCATTTTCATGTTGCAGCAGAATGTGGCGAAACTAAATTTAGTAGCTTTATGTATTCTTCGTTAGTTCTAATCTAATCAATGAAGATTCCAATATAATGTACTGCAGTAAAATATTTCATTATAAACTACTAACTGCTAACAATTTCTTCTAAAATTTGAAGGATGAAGAATAGAAGTGCTTGTGGTATTTAAGTAAATACCCTCACTGCTTAATGTTTTTAAATTGTTTGCAGATTTAAAAGTTATTCTTTTGCTTTTCTTGTTGAATTCTATGCTGACTAATATGATGATATTAGAATCTGATTAGATTCAGATGGGCCAAGCATGTATGTTAACCCTAAACCCTGGGAATTGTCTACACAGCAAGATTAGCAGTCTTATATGTAGCAAACTCTGTGCCATAGATCAGTGCTGTAGTATACCAACCAGGCAGAAATGCAGCAGTTCTTCAGTCAACATCTGGATGATTCATGGATATTTTAATGCAAATAAAGGTAATGAATCATTTTGGCATTTGGGTATTGCAAAATGGAATGTTAATAAAGATAGAAAAGGTGTTTCAGAAATGTTTGATAAAACCATCACACTCAGATGTACAGAAGATCATATATACACTGTTTGTTGAAATGAATAGAATCATTTTGTTGTTATGTATAAACCTTAATTTTGTTTGTTTGGTGACCAACAACAGCATTGTGGAACTCCTCAGATATACTCTCTGCCGCCATCTAATGTCTACAGTAGGCTATCACATATTGTAGTTCAGTCTCCTACTGCTGTCGACTTTTCACATCACTGGTGTATTTTTCACTTCTCAGTGAATTGGAGGACTATGTGGACAGTTTGAAAAGAAGCTCTGCCTCCAGCCCCAGCCAGCTGTCAGTCACTCTGAGAGATGTGGAGGAGGGAGCAGTCAGTCTGCGGAGGGTTGGAGAAGCTCTGGCCATCCTTAAAGGTTAGTAAATGTGGGTTGATCAAATCACTCTGTTGGCTGATTAAACATGTAATAAGATGCAATGGTTCAATACTTATATACTTGGATGTGTCACATATGGGCCCTATTTTGATGTATAAGAATCAACACATAGGTAAAAGCCATGTTACTGACGACTCTCAGAGAGGTTGAAGTCGGAAGAATGAGCGATGCAAGAATTGTTGCTCATGTGATCTTTGGTTCATTTGGGGTTATTAATTATTCTATAGATAAGAACACAGCTACTAAGAAAAGACAGCTTTAGTCCATCTTTGGTTATTAGCAATAATTAATAATTATCAAATATAATTATTAATTATTATTAAACATTAATGAATCTTGTGAATCAAAATTAATAATAAACGGGGCACCACCGGGAAAACACAGACCGATAACCAAATAGTGGATGTAGTCTCAAAGGGGGTGTTAACTCAGAAATGTCAGTATTTGGTGAAATATTAGTAATTCTAGAGTGAATAGAGAAGGAGTGGAGGTTGGCACTGACTCCATCAACCAGCTTTGTATCACAATATGCAAACAGAAAAACACCAGGGAGACTTCTCTTTAAGATATGACAGGATTTATTAACATCAGTAACATCAATCTCCAATTAATATCAACTCTGTCTAACAGGTCCTATCATGCACTACAACTACTGGCTACCAACTACAGATGAAAAACAAGTATTGGCGTGTGTGTGTGTGTGTGTGTGTGTGTGTGTGTGTGTGTGTGTGTGTGTGTGTGTGTGTGTGTGTGTGTGTGTGTGTGTGTGTGTGTGTGTGTGTGTGTGTGTGTATTTGCGTGTATGTGTGTGTGCCTGAGGGGAGGCGTAGCAAGATTTCTCAGCTAGCAACACATGGTCATAGCTGAGTTAAAGATTTAAGTGTGCATGTAGGCCTTTGTCTAAAGTCTGTTGGTGAGGCACAACTTTATTTTAAAGGCTCAGTTGCCTTAAATTACAACCGCAGGGACTGCTTCTTCAATAAAGAGCGGTTTCACTAAAAACTGCGCTGTCCAGAGTAACCAGAGTTTGTTTAAGAAAAGACATGCTTCTGTTTAATGTTGCAATGCTGTGAGTTCCACTGATTACCTGAAATGACTGGCTGCAGTTGTGTATTTACTGTTGCCCTTTTACTGGATTTGTTGACGGTTTAAAACGATATAGATTTTTGACATGGAAAAAACGAATAATAAAAACTTAGTAAGCCGTGGCTATTTTGAATCCACATCTTATTTTGTTCACTCTGGAGAAAATCTGTCATTCCTGTCTATATTCCTGTCTTGCTCTCTTTCTGTCTCTGTCTGGCTCCATCTGCCTGTCTCTTTGTGTCTGCCTTTATGTCTCTCTTTTATTGATAAAAACAGATGATACAGTATGTACTGGTCTCAATGAATTGTTGATATTTACAGCAGCCTTTCACCAGTGTCACCAGTTTAATTCTCAGGTCCTCATTTATTCAGTTGATTCATTCAGCACTTCTCTGGCATCTGTCTGTGGGATGGAAGCATTTTCCAACCACTGTTTATGTCGACAGAATGAAAATGCTGTTTAAACACCTGTTGTCTTTGATGACATCGTAAACCAAGGTCACACAATGGCTGTGAGAAAGGAGCCTGCTGCTGAAATAGAGATGGGGGGGGGGGGGGGGTCATGTACTCTTCTCACTGAGTACACTCTTATTTCTAGTCTTCTTCCACTGGCCTAATAACCCCTGTGATATTAGCAACTATAGGAAGCAGTTTGTATGATGTGGGCATCAGAAATTAAATGAGGGGATTTATCTGTGTCAAAGGCACTGTGCCTCAGCATTCAGCTTTTCAGACACACTGCTATCATCATTTCTCCTGTGAAACTCAGACATGTTTCCACTGTAGCGACTGTAACTATACCGACTCATAGTAAAATGTGAGCAGTGAATACATTACACAGAATGAGTTTAATGCTAAACGTTAATGTGTCATTGGCTTTGTTCCACTCAACAAGACATGACAAAAAGCTGGCTTTGTGGCTAACCAGGGAAAATATACAACAAAAGGTTGAGATGTTTTAAAGCAGCTGTCAGTGTTTTACTAACAAGGGGAAGAATTATAGAGCCCTTTCCATTTACTCACTGAAAGTGTCTTAATATGGAGGTCCACAGAAATAGAAAGAATATTTCATTATTTAATTACTAATTATACAATAACAATATGCATTTAAAAATGTGTTTACAAATGAATGTTTTAATCTATGAATAAATTGACTGAATTACAAAGTAATTTATTATTTGATATTTAAATGCAAAATAAAAACAGGTATCATGACAAGACTTCACGTATGAAATATTAATCAATCAGTAAATAGTTCAGATTAGAAAGGGATTTACAAAAGCAGCATAAGCAGTAAATAAGTCCATTACCTAGGGTTAGGGGTAATTTATCCCTGGATTCCATTCAACAATACTGATGAAATAGAACTGAATTATTTATGAGTGAATTATGTAATTTCTGCTGATTAATGAATGCTAAAAATAAAATCTGGCTTTGTGATTTAAGACTAAATAAACATCTTTCTTCTCACTGCTTGTCACTGTATCTATTTTCAGTTTGAACACATAAGAGTCAGACTTTTGATCACAGTGTTCATTGTTCAGAATTACATCAACTTTGTCGACCAAGTATGTTGACACACTAAGAGAAGCCTTGTCCTACCTTGTTGACTATATACTGACAGACAGGCTCTGCTCTGCTTATGTTTTTTCATTTGTTGGTTATTGAGTTAATTGGTTGAATGTATGAACTTCCGTTCTTTGAGAAGTTTGATTCAATTCAATTCAATTTTATTTATATTGCGACATATAACAGACATTATCTCAGGACACTTTTCATATAGAGCAGGTCTAGACCAGACTCTTAGTTATTAGTTATTATTTACAAAGACCCAAACGTTTCCCTCGTGAGCAGCACTTGATGACAGTGGCAATGATAAACTGAGAAAGAGAGACAGGGAGAGAGAGAGAGACAGGGCAGGAAGGAGGAGAGAGAGTAGAGCGTAATAATGGGACTAATAGCTATATATATTATAGTTATATTAACAGGGCTAAATGTATTACTAATAGGACTAAATGAAATGGTAACAGTAGTAATCATAATAATTAAAGCAGTGGGTGTTGATCAGGCTCATGGGGCAGTAGATGGTCTGCAGCCATTGATCCAGACTCAGGAGCATCAGAAAAACCTGCAGAAAGTGACAGGAGGAAGAGGAGAGAGACAAGAAAGCACAAAACTGCAGGAGAGAGGAAGGAAAGTTAATAACGAGCATTCTTGAGGTGTTAATGTGCACAGGGAGAAAGGAGGAGGAGGAGGAAAGGGAAGCTCAGTGCATCATGGGAAGTCCTCCGGTGTCTAGGCCTACAGCAGCATAGTGAGGGGACGGCTTGAGCTAATGCTGAGCCAGTTCTAACCATAAGTTTTATCAAAGAGGAAGGATTTAAGGTGACTCTTAAACATGGAGAGGGCGTCTGCTTCCTGGACCCGAAGATGGTTCCACAGCAGAGGAGCCTGATAACTGAAAACTCTGCCTCCTGTTCTGCTTGTGGAGACTCTAGGAACCAATAGTAGGCCTGTATCCTGGGAGCAAAGTGTTCTACTGGGATAATAAGGTACTATGAGCTCTTTAAGATAGGATGGTGCTTGGCCATTAAGGGCTTTGTAGGTGAGGAGGAGGATTTTAAAATGTATTCTGATTTCACAGGGAGCCGATGCAGAGAAGCTAACACAGGAGAGATATGATCTCTTTCTGGTTTTTGTCAATACTCTCACAGCAGCATTCTGAATCAGCTGGAGAGTATTTAATGTTTTATTTGGA